>JAVQJD010070885.1:0-32727 GCA_036023655.1 Nannoperca australis | reverse complement strand
GCTGGACTCCAATGAAGGAGTAGAACCACCTCAAGGAGGATCAGAAGAAATGGACAGCATGAGAGTTAAATATGAGTGTCACAGCAAAGGGTCTGAATACTTATGACCATGTGATATTTTCTGTCAAGATAGGGTGCTGAGTGTACATTAATGAGAAATAAAATGAACTTTTTTGATTTTAGCAAATGGCTGCAATAGAACAAAGAGTGAAAAAGTTTAAGGGGTCTGAGTACTTTCCGTACCCACTGTACCTTTTATCAGTACAGTTTTAACCACCATCTGCCTCTCTGTCCATCCCTCAACTGCTCTTTAATATGCACATCACGCATTTTCTACATTGCGAATTTAGTTTAAGACCAAACATAATTCACCAAGCAGTTCACATGGGTACAAATCAATAGTTTTTATTTTTTTTGCAACATTTAGACAGAAAATAAAAATTTTACTACTAATTATTTTAATAATGTTGAAAATCACCTACTGCCAGTGGAGTGATGAGCATTACTCTGCCCTTTTTCAAAAATTCAAGCTGTGGTTTAAAGAAAAAAATCTGAAATATGTGCATTGAAAACCAGCGAAATGATCTCAGTGAAAGTCCAGCAGAAATCTTGTTTAACATTTTTTATGACTGCACAGAGAGAGCACTGGGTAGTGAAAGTAACCAAATACATTCCAACATTTATGTAATTTAAATATTTATGTGAATATGAAGAACTATTCATTTGTTTTTAAAGGGAAATACGATTACATACTTCAAATGAATGTGACATAAAGCCAGACTGGACTGTCTGAAGAGCAAATCTTTGCATCCTTGTATACATTACCTTTTAAATTTAAAACCTCACAAAAAGGGCAAAAATCCCTCTTTTAAAGCATATGCCTCAGTGCATCATTAACTCATGTCACTGGACCAGGGACTAAGAACCAGTGACTGGGACCGCTAAAATGAAGGGCCATCCCAAAACCTTTGATCTTTTGTTCTGCTTATGCCATTAGTGTGGAGAGCCACACACAGTGGCTCGCTGCCAAGACTTTGTTAGATCTAGCTAACGAGGAAGGCTCAGGTAGTCCTAATAGAATTTTTCCTGCTCTTATCTGTATTGACTTCAAACAGTGTGGAATGAATGGAAAACAATCTGGGTCTGACTTTGAGGGTGAGGCTGAAGAATACTTATGGGTCTGGGCTTTCCTACAGGCTGGGCTACCAAGCTCCTACTACACTGGGGCAGATCAAAGTTAATTCCCCTCTTAATTAAGCTGAAATTGGATGAGAGCAGGCAGGGACGAGCTTTTGTTTTCCTTTGTGCCAGCAAACATTACGAGCTGTATATCTGTGTGTGTGTGTGTGTGTGTGTGTGTGTGTGTGTGTGAGAGAGAGAGAGAGAGCGTGTGTGTGTATCTGCATGACGGAATGATTTCTTGTATCACTACCCATAACCATAGGTGTTAGGTGCATCCATGCCTACTTGCGTGTGTGAGTGCATATCCTTGTTGGAGTATGTGTTAGCTGGTTGTTCTCTCTTTCTCCTGATGGCCAGTCTGCCTGCATGTGGCCCGGCGTAAGCACAGCAGTGCTCCGTAATGAGACTCCTTCTGCTGCTCTCTTTTTCATGGCCATGTCCATTTGTTGTGATGCTAATGAGCCCTCGCTACCACAAACACCCCCCTTAATTGTCCTCTTTGATCTACCGCTAATTCTGCTAATTAGGAACCCAACTTTCAAAGTTAAACGTTTTGCTTCCACCTCCAAGTGTGCCCCTGCACGTGTGTGTTCGTACGTGTGTACAAGGCAAAAAAAAAATAATAATAAATTAAATGGCATAAAGAGAAGTAAATTGTCATCCCTTTTCCCCCTATCTGTCCCTCTGTGAATTAGGCCTGAGTAATGTTGGGTGAGTTTGGTTGCAAGGCATGCAAAGAGAAACGCATTCACCTGAAATGCGGAATTCATTACATTAGCTACATTATCAGCAACACACATACACTCAAACACAGTACAATGCATATGCAAACAAATAGTGTACAATGCTCCAAACAGATGTAAAGGCATAAAGTCTTCTTCAGCACAGATTAGCACGGATGCCTCAGTTTGCATTGGTCTGTACAAACACATCTGCACATTCACAAGCAGATTAATGTACTGTATGAGCAAGTTCAGCTCAGAGACATGAGCAAACATTCACTGACATAATCAGAAGGACACATCCAGCAAAGCATCTTCTTTGCCCAACAATTTGTTGGCTCTGTCGCCTCACACATTGCACAATTACGCAATAAGCTCTGCAAACCATCCAAAATGAGCACAATTACACCATGAGAAATCGGATAAGAGCATTTAGCTTTAGTTAAAAGTTCTAAGGATACTCAATCAGTGTAATCCGTTGAGAATGAAATGTTTTTTAATCATTTCCTTTCATATTTTTAGCACTCTGCTAAAAAGCGTAGATTTTTGAACCCTTAAAGACTCAGATAGCTTCCCTACCAGATTTCAAACAAATTTTAAAATAATTTAGATTAAAGACGCCTGGGAGGTGTGCTGGCATAACCACAAATAGCTCCAGTATTTGTCTAGTCAAGTTGCTTTCACGGTTCCATTTAAAGCCCTTTGGCTGCTCTCACGCAGTAACAGGGATCCAGCTACCGTTAGGATACTCCTCCTTAATGTTACTGACCACAAACACACACATCTGTTCACATACACACGCACACATAGTAGATCAGATATAGACACGTGTGAAGTTGCCCTCTGTGGCCTGTGCCAGTTCTGGCCGGCAGTGTTGTCCCTGCTCCATATGTATGAGGGAGGAGACAGAACTGAGCACAATCACAAAGTGGGCATGTTACTGCAGGAGCTTGCCCCAAAAAGAAACTGACACATCTCTATCTCACTGACAAGAGTCAATAGACTCAAAAGGAGGGCAGCTAGATATTGTCCAAAGCCATCTTCAACATTTTTGTGAGCTTTGTTTTATTTTTATTTTTTTTGGGTCGGCCTGGGTGAAAATGCAGTGCATTGTTTTAGACACACAATATCCTGCTGCATGTGTGTGACAAAATTAATTTAGAGAAAAGCTTAATTGAGGAAACTACAGTGACTTTTAAACTACATTTAGTGCTGGGCCAAATTAAGTAGCTTACCCTTAATTAAAAGGGAATGAATCCTAAAGAATACAAGTGGCCCTAACCTGCATTGAGTCACAAAGAGACTCAGCTTTATTGGTTTGTGCGAGTAATCAATATTAATCACTGGCAAAAAAAACAGGAGATGTTCTCAAGGCCTCACTCCTCCAACTATAATGGTCACTTGTAATCCCTATCAAACTGAATTGTGATTAGCTAAAGGCACCAGATAAAACAAGATGACAAATGAATAGTGTTGTCAGCCCACTGAGAGAATTCTGGATGCACTTCATCAGCACATTGATTGTTAGTTTCACTGCAGAGGACTTTTCTTCTTGGTAACAACAAGCATCACTCTGTTTAAAAATAAATAAATATATAAAAACAGACTGCTTACTTTGCATCTGTTGTATTTTATGGTGTCCATACCAAAAAAAAGATTTTTTTGTTGTTGTTGCTATGCCTCTCAACAACACATGCACTTCTGAAAAAAATACAAATAAATCTACAAATAAACTCCTCTGAGAGGTTGAAGCAACACTGCAAGGAAAGAGGAAGAGATAGAAATAAATGTGGTTGGGAGTGTTGGAGAGAGTCGATATCTACCAGATTTGAGAGTGCTAATAACGTGGAGAGGAGAGGAGAGGAGAGGAGGCAGCAGTCTGATACAGCCCAGCCAGGGGATCCCATGCCAATCGGAGCATGGCCTTTTAGCCGAGCGCTCTGTCAGAGATGCCAGTTTGACGGACGATGTCTGCCCAAGTGACATTTCTCCAGGGTAGGAAAAAGGGGACAAAAGTGTGAGACATCACAGGTTGTTAAAGAGAGACAGGGTAAAAAGCATGGAAAAGCATCCATAAGCATAAAAGGGTAAGAGTAAGCTGGTTATTTCTGGGTCAACTTTGTGTTATTTTCCCTGGTGTGAAGTGTACCAAAATGTCCTACTCTTGTGGATGTACTGTAATTTTACAGATAATTTTCTTAAGCAATAGAGTTGTGTAAAACACAATGTGTTTGAGTGCTTGTAAAATGCACGGAAATACACTTCTTTATTTATCATTATTTTTACATTTAAAAAGCTCTGAAATGTGAATTACATTTTTACATCAGATCTGAGGGCATTCAGTTTGAACTACAACAAGTAAGTGCAAGTCTGTACTGTATGTAACAAATTTATTTTAAATATAGTGAAGGGTTCAGTGAAAATGTGTTTCAATAATAGCAAAACCACAGCAAAAAAGAGAGTAAGTGGTCGACACAGAATTTAAACATGCATCAACATCCATTGATATTCTGATATTCTGTTTTTGTAGTTTCTGGCAACACAGCTAAATTCACCTCATCTTACCTGTGAGGGTGTTAAACAAACAAAAGAGGAGATCGGAGGTGAGGGGAGGGGAAGGGAGAGCTTGTTTATTGGCTCGGAGCTCATTAGCATCACACCCATTTGCGTCCTGCCAGCTCCGCTGCCCCTCTCCGTCACTCAATCCGCTGAGACAGACTGGCTGTCAACGCAGAGAGGCGGCCAACATGCCCCACAGAACAAACACACCCACTGCCAATTTTCGCTTTGCTTTATTTATCCATTTGCTGTCTGTCTTTGTCTCATGTACAAAGGACAGGTAAACAGATGGACAAGAGAAGTATTGTAGCACAATCTTGGATTGGAAGGTCTTTTGCATGAAAGCTGTTTATAATGGTTTGGCAGACTAATTTATATTTAGTCTCTTCTCATTTCTTCTCTGTGCATCCTGATTTTGTCAAGTTGCAAGAAGCTTCATATCGACATTTCTAATATAGCACCATGACCAAATAACCACTGGTTTGTGATTACTTGTGTTTATAGACTGTGATTACAGTCATTACCATGTTGCCAGATATTGGGGCTGAAGCAGTGTGAATGCGATGGCAGTGGTGGTGTAGCCATGTAGGGCCAATTATGACTTAGAAGTTAGTACATTTGAGGATTTTGAAGAAAATTCAGGGAATTGTCTCTGATGTTACTTTTGGAATATGTGTTTTCAAAAATGCTATCACGTAACTGTGTTGTGATCTGAGAGTTTGGTTGTCATGTGATTATGAGAATCCTGACATTCTGGCATTCTGTTCTCCACACACCCTTTAAACCAACCTGTGCCCAGGCGTGTTGAGTGTTTATGCTACTGACTGGCTCAGAAACTCTTCTTACAGCTTTTTTAACTAAAAAATAAATGAATGACTGAAGGAAATACTGACTCCTGGGGCTCTGTCTTCAGTTCTTTGCTCAGCTCCTTGTATTCATTAGATCCCTTGAATAAAACCACATACATGCCAATCTATAATTTGTCACCTAACAATATCACACTTTTTACCATGCTTTTAATCTACTCTTTTCTCTCCTCATTCATTCATTTTTCTCTCTTCTACTTATTTCCCATCTGTCGATCACATTGTGTGATATGGGTTTTATGAAACGGTGTGTTACAGCTCATTATGGATTATGGCCTACCTCAGGATGAACTTTCCTTCCTAATTTTTTCCTCACCTCCCCTCTCTCCCGCCAATGCCTGACCTCTGGACATTTTTATCAATGTCTCCTTCTCTCTTCTACTGATGGCATGTTCAGATAAGTACTGACTGCTTTGTCAGGTTGCTTTTTCCAATTACAGCAAGTGAGTTTGGGAAATGTTTGGGCAGATGGTGGGTGGGAAGAGGAGGAGAAATGACAATGCATCCTATAAACATTCCCCTCCTGGCAGCCAATCTGATGTCTGGAGCCAAATCACATGTAGCTTGCATGTAATGTGTGTACCTGGCACGTGGTTGTTTGTCTGTGTGAGAAACATATATCGATAGATGGGGTGTGAATAAAACCTATATTGTTTTGCATTTTTGTGAATTATGGCTTTTAAATTTAATGCGCATATGATTCCAAACAATGGAAAACACTGTGGCAATAAAGTATAGAAGGCAACCTACACACACACTTTCCCTTCTTGATGCTTTCCTTTTTCAGTGTTAACAGCAAAGTTGTGATTTCCTCAGCAGAAGGGGGTGGCAGGGGAATAAAGGTAAGAAAAAGGCACTGGCATGGAAGAGTAAGATATGTGCTCTGGTTGGCTACAGCCTCCTGTTTTCATACAAGAGGATTTTTTCAGGGGGTGGACAGCCTACCTTACACCAGATGGCTACAAAGAACCAGCAGACCATTTTGTATTAGAAAATTTGCTGAATAAGGTGAGATCATTTCTGCATCAAGCCAAGTTTCAGGACAACCGTAGACCATTCACGAGCTCTGAGAATTTCAAATCAGTTTTATGGGCGTAAGCTGAGTAGAGTTTATTGGCTGTTGAAACAGGTTGGACTTGTAGTTGGATTATTTGTTGAGTGCGAGTAATCGAAATAAACACAGATAAGACTTTGAGTTAAGCCTTACACCTAAAACGTTATTACATTTAGAAGTCAAACTTCTCTGCTACACACACAAACATACACACAAACACACACACACACACACACACACACATTTTTACACAATTTGCCTCACTAACATTCTCATGTCTTGATTATCTAGCTTGTGTTTGAATAGTATTGTAAGTTTATGTGTGCGTGTGTCTGTGTGTTTCGTGTGTGTGTGTGTGTGTGTGTGTGTGTGTGTGTGTGTGGGGGGGGGGGTTGGTATGAGGCAGAAAGACAGGCTTGCCTGTCGGGCCCCTGAGGGCCCTCTGTGTTTGAGTCTCCATTAGGCTGATGAGGTTTGGCAGACGGAGTTGCTGGAGTTAGTGTTGAGCTTCAAACCTCCTCATGGCTAGGCCTAATTAAACCTAGACCTCACCCCTAATTTAAAGATAATTAGCTGCAGGGGTTTGCTACCACCACCAAAGGCTGAGAAGAGTGTTGTGTAAAATGTGTAGCAATGCGTGTTAAATGGTTTTTCCAGTGACAGACCAACTGAATGAGGTGCACATACCATATGCAATTTAGAGGATGGTTTTACCCAAAGCAGTTTGCAGTATCATGGGTGCACACAAGTTTTCCCACTGCAAAGCCCCGGTGGAAACTGAATCTCTAACTAAGCGAGAAAAATATATTTTAAACCTACTGAGCTACGAGAGTCTCTCTGAAATATGTTGGGCCATTATGCCATGGTGGAGTAAAATTCTCAGACAAATATCATTACTAAATTAAAAATGCTGTTATTCTGTTATTCATCTTGATCACTCATACAATGCAAGCATACAATGGCTGCAAACATGTGGGAGTGTTGACAAGCAAGCACTTTAAGAAAGGCAGAGTTTGTGTATTTGAGATATACAAAGAAACCAATTGGCCTTAATGCTTTTTTGTAGGTGCTTTGTGATAAACTGTCCGACCCTTGGGACCAGCCCTATGTTTTCCCATCAAGCTATACTGACAGCTTGACATTTCCCAGGGTAGAGGGCTCTGATTCAGGTATGTTTTATTCATCCTATTGACTTCACATTGCTGCCAAGCCAGACATAGAGCAAAAGCCCGAAGTGTGGTAGGCGGCAGTGAGAGGGAGAGCAGAAGATACCTGTTGTTGTGTTTACTGCTCAGATAGTCAGACACAGCTATGAGACAGCTGGGTGACACATACACAATATACTCATCACAATGCAGACAGTGAGATTGGAAGATTTTGCCAGCTCTGAGAGGATGAAACTGCCTATTTACTGGGAAGACTTGAGGCAGGCAGGTACGGTTTAGAGGCAGGATTACATCCCTGAAGGAGTTTGCAAAACTGCATCATGCCTTAAGAAACAGAGTACGTCCACACTAAGCCAAAAAAGACATTCTTCTCCCCATTTTAGCCTTCTGTCCACACAAAGCTGGAATTGTTCTCACTCAAAAACAGAGGTGTTCTCAATGGTCTAGACACTGTCAGGAACTGTGCAGCAGTAAAGTTGGAATGTGAATTTTGTTCAAACTCAAACTTTTTATGTGATAATGAATTTTAAATGTCAGTATAGCCAATCATGCCGCACCTATCGTTATTGCCTTGTTTTTATGTTTACTTTGTCAGACAGCTTAGCAATCATAATACAATGGTTAAATGTGTAGTTCCTCTAGACAGATATACTGTTAAGAGGAAGAAGACGATTTTTCTATTGTTTGGGCATTTTAATGAGGAACAAAACTTTTACAAAAAAAACTGTAGAGGCATGTTGTTTTCACGCACATACAATTTGATGCAGGGGAATAATTAAAAAGGCATCTGAAAATGTTTGAGTTCAGGCAGCTTACAAAGTTATAAAGCCAATTACTTTATGATGGCTTTATTCAGGAACAAAAACTGCTAAATTATTATTATTCAAAACCTATGACTACAAAGGCCATATTAAGGGGAGAATTGTTGTCTGCCTTATCATATAAGGCCGTTGTTAAACATTACAAATAAAGATAGCTGCATAATATTCTTCATGTGTGTCTACCAGGCTACTCTTCTAAATGTTGACCAGTTTTTTACACAAAAAGATGTGGCATTGATTTGGAACTTTGTGTTTCTTCCTTCTTTTTCTCATTATTTTTCATTGTTTTTCTTCATATTAATCAAGCACTTCCCAAATAGTATTAATATCTGCTTTGCCCAGGTCAGACTAGCTGAATCCTGGAGAGGGCCCATCCCTGTGCAGACAATGTTCATGAGACAAGTGCTTCCCTCATCTCCAGGCGTGTCACGTGGGGTTAGGAGCCAGGAGCTACGGCGGGAGCCTCCTCCAGGACAAAGCACTTGGAGCGGGGAAACACTGCGGGCCTTGTTCCCCTTCGCTTGGCTCCATCTCAAGTGGGTGTTTTCTTACTGGGAAGACCAGGACCTCCCTGAAGGGGAACGCAGCACACAGCCTCCACTCAGTTCAACTGGGGAGATTACATTTGTGTATGTACAGATGTACATTTATGATCAGACCCTAACTATGTCTCTATCAGTAAACATAACAATAGCCACAGCTCTGTTTAATTTGTCACTGTTTAAAAATGGTGAGGTAGAGGTTGAAGATGTGGAACATCAACAGATTTATATACTTGCATCACACTGCCATTCTGTGTGCTGTGTATATAAAGTGTACAGACACCATTAGGCTGTTATTGTCATATATAAATGTTTTATGCTCATTTAAAATTTCTCAATCCCCTTTAGGACTACTTACACAGTATGTGCTGAGGAAATGCATAAATCCTAGGTGCTTCAAAACCATTTAAAATCCCTATAATAAATGCAAAACACACTGATGTCTAGCCGTAAACAGTGAGCAGTTTCAATGTGCTCTAATTGCATCAGGAAACATGTCTCTACTTTTTGCACTCAGCGATAAGCTTCATTATTGAATCTCATTACCTTTAGTGTTCATTCAGTTACAATTGTATTATTTCATTACACACTGGCTGTAGTGGAAGAGCTACAGGGTGATGCAATAAAAAACTGAGAGCAGGTGCTCCGTTTGAGAAAAAGCTTACTCAACCTGGCAACCCAAGCAAGGCATGATGGTCAACAGTGTCGAGTACACCATCCTTTCTTTCTTTGTCTTTTACTTTGCCTGTCTGCCTCTCTCCAGCATCTGGCTGAATCTCACTAGTGTCCTTGCTAATGCCCTCGGGTGAACCGGGCCATGTCAAACCTGAATCCATCAATCACTCAGCGCCAGCCGTGGGGGAGAGAGGGGGTGGAAAGGCAGAAATGGAGGGATGAGTGGAGGGAAGAAAAGGAGGGTCGATTAGGGTGAAGTATAGCCACCAGTCCACCCTCTCTTACCTTATTTTTCATCTCTCCCGACCTCCATGTCTCCAACTTTTACAGAGTTTGGAGTCAGCTGTCAGGTCACTAAAGGGACTCTCAACTGATTCTAATCAAGAGGTTCACAGGCCTAAACATGTTTGAGGACGGGAGAGGAGAGGAGGACAAGGAGAAAAGAGACTAGAGGAAAATAAAGCGACAACAGGAAAGTCAAAAGGAAAAAGGGGGAGGAGCAGACATGAAAAAGGGAAGAAGAAGAGGAGCATAAGAAGGTAGATGAGAGAAAAAAGGAGGACAAGGAAGAGGAAACAAGATAAGTCAGGAGAACAGAAGCAAAAAGAAAGAGGTGAGAATAAGCTACGGGTGAGCCCGTCAGCAGGTGTGTGTATGTGTGCGTGCGCCTGTGTGTGTGTGTGTGTGTGTCCTGTGTAGAATGAAGTGTCTCTGTCAGAGCCCCAGCTCCCCCTCTGGGCCGCTGCTGATTAATTGTCCGTCCAGTTCTTGTGATAGCGACCACTTTAACCAAGACTCCCAAGACACTCACCCATGTCCCATCCCCGCTGAAAGACACCTCTCCTCCCATGTACCCAGCTGCCTGCCTGCCCTTCTCTGGCTAAAATTAGGAGAATTTCACTCTTTCGTCCCCCACCCCTTCTTTTTTTTCTGTCTTCCTTTGGCTGTTACAAATAATCTTACATCAGCACCCCGTTCACCTTGCCATCGGGGGATAATGTCTCTCTGTGGGAGAGAGGTTTTGGAACAAAAGCAGGGGGGCTGAAAACAGCATGATGTGCAGCGTGGCCTCCCTCCTGTGTGTTTACACAAGCGCTAGTGACTTGCTGAGATAAAGCACCCCTGTCTCAGGTAAACAGTCTAGCACAGCAGGAAGAAATGGCAGGGTTGACTTTGGACCTGGGATGCACTTAGTCAGCTCCTCTCACATTTGATATATACTCCTATCCCGCACACCTATCCCATCACACATACAACCACTCACACACACACACATGATGTAAAGCTTGCTGTTAGAGTTCTCTAATACTGCATGTCTGAAGTTGCTACAAAAGAAATGGCACAAATATTAAAGACTTTCCATTCTCATTAACTTTAGGAGAGATGTTACCAAAGAGAAGATTTTCTCGGATTGTCACTTACATTTAAAAAGAAACATACTTGTAAAAAGGAAATCTGATTTTCTACACTGTGAACAATAACTGCCATACTCAGCATTGTCCCTCTATTCCCCTCCCTCTCTGCCAAGCTGCAGAACCAGAGCATCCATCCGGACGGCTATATAGCCAGCCCCCAAAAGCAGCCAAGGTCAATTGCCTTTCCAGCTTCTCTTATCCTGTGCTTTATGTACCTTCACATCCAGGGAAAGAGAGCTGCACTATTTCTGCTCTGCTGCAAGGTGACTTCTGCTTCACACCAGCGACAGCCACACTGATGCAGGCTAAGAAGAGTACCGAACATTTCCTTTAACACTGAAGGAAAATGTATACGTAAATGTAAATGTAGTGTGCCATTGGAATGTATAATGTTACCTTTTAAATAAAAAAAAATGTAAAGAGTCTCATATCTGGCATGACTTTGATCTGCTAGTAGACACTAATCTTGTTAAAAAGCCTAAAAACCTTGAATAAACAACCATACAAAAGGATTCATTCTGTAGCTGTACATGAAAGTTCCTTTTGCTGATGTTAAAGGGTCATCAATGACCATAATGTGGGCTTTGAAAAAGCTGCTGATCAATACTAACAACTTAATGATTATTCTACCACAGAGAGTCCTGTATTTTTCTGGCTCATACTCTGTTTTGGAACAAAATCCATATTCCAATGAAAACTCCCAAAGCAGTTGTGAAATCAACTGATCTTTCAGTATTAATACAGTAAGCCGTGTGGTAGAAGGTACTACGTCAGTGAAAAGATTTTAAAGCACACATAAGTGTTTCATAAACACTCAAAAAGTACAAGCACAAAAAAAGATGATTATGATTATTAGAATAAATGTAATGTTCGACATTCTTGTTGGTAATTGAGGGATAGAAGGCAGAAAAAAGATGTATCCATGGTGACAAATATAAACTCAGAAATGAACATTATTTTTTTACATGTTTTCTACTTTTCATTTTCTTTACTGCAGCCTCAAATTCTCCTTATCTACATCCCTGATGAAAAAGAATCATTTTTCTAATATTCAGACTTATTATGTGCTTGTGCTCCTCAGCAATAGTTCATACTGCGCTTGTTGTATTCCATTCTATTATATTCATTGTATTTCTATCTCCTATGGTATTCAATGATGAGATCCTATTAATCCTGATTCTGTTACAGTAAGATTCTCCATCAAATAACCTTTGAGCTTCTGCATCCTCTGTGACATTGTATGGTAAACTGCAAACTTTTACAATAGGATTATTATTATTATTTTTTGTATACGTGATAGCCTGTTTCGTGCAGCCATTTTTCATCCTTGCATAGATAAACTGTCTCCCAGTAAAGTCTGAATATTCCTCCCTCTCTCGCTCTCTCTCTCGCTCCCAGATGTCTCCTTACAGCTGCCATGACTGACTGCAAACTCATTTATTACAGGTCACAAACGGCAAGTGCTTCATTTAAAAGGACACCCCCCCCCCTCTCTTCTAACACAAGTGAAAAATCGACCTGCAAGAATAGCATACAGGGCACACCACTCCATTAGCACTAAACGGAGGCCAGCAGCATCCAAAAGATGGGAACAGGGGTTGAGCAGTGGGGGCAAAAAAGACGGACAGAAGGGGCGGTGTTGTGACATATTTCATTCTGCTGGAGTTATCATAACTGTGTGCACAGCAACAACACAGACAGTGAACCATTTACAGTAACTCATTTCAGATGCAAGGCCCCAAAGATAAATAAATAATATGACATTACATTGTGGGTTCTAGTCATGAAAATAATTGGTAACTCTTGCTACAATTGTACTGGCTGACTGACTGTGTAGTTTGTTTTAACATTAAGCAATTGCATTAAACTTAAACCCACATAACACACCCCAAGCCTGTTTCATATTTATTCAGGCACACAAATCACTAAATCAAGATTTTGCGTGAAGTATGTGTTCCGCTGGCCATATCCGATATCATTCAAAAGCCGGTCTGTAATTACATTGTAAATGCAGATTAGCTATGAATATTTTATAAGGGGATTACTAAAAGAGGAAAGAGACAGAGAGGGAGAGAGTCGAGAGAAATCAGCCCTTTAACACACACCCACATGCAGAACTGCATGAAAAGCTTGTTTGAAGGTGGAGCTAGTCTTTCATGCCCAAGTTGTCAGCCTATTATCATCCTTTCATATGTTCGCCACCATTATTAACTTTGTGCGGGAATAGAAAAATAATACAAAAAAGTGAGAATAAAACACATCACTCCAATATGTCAGGCTGTCGCTTCAGAGAGAGAAAAAACATGGCAGACCAACTCTTATCATCGGACTCTCATTCTAAAACGTGGTGGTAATGACTGTGTCTTAACAAAGATTAGCCATAATTTCCATTGTCATTTTAATGCTCCCACATTATGTGGAGGCTTACAAAGCCACAGATGAAGGCAGAGGGTGGGCGGAGGAAGAGGAACAGGCAGACAGTGGAGCAGAGAGAGAGTCTCTGGAGCTCGGTTAGTCTGTCAGTCACCCTCTATCCCTCCAACCATGCAGCCGTACAAACAAGTACTGACAGACACCGTCACCACACACACAAACACACATACAGTCTATAACCATGTTTCCCGGACCCTTTGTCACCACATTTTGAAAACCTCAAAATGTGGTTGTCAAAAGGGTCCATGCCTGACAGCCTTCTGCAGCCCTCCAGGAGGATGTGGAGGACAGACGGGCTTATTGTGAGAAGAGCAGTAGCAGCAACAAAGGGGATCAAAAGTCTCACAAAGTGACAGACATACACGATGCATTCAGACTCCCAACATCGACATTGTTTAGTGAACACAGGAGTAAGGCTTTTAAGGTCTCGCACATTTGCCTCATACTTCAGAGTGAGGGCCCAGGGTGAAGGCAGTATGAGTGCGTCTTGGAGTGCGTGTGCCAATGTGTGAGGCACTGGCACTGACAGACAACTTTATGTGAATCCTATAAAAAAACATGTTCTACATTTCCAACAATATCATGCAAACATCACAAGAAAACGTTGTTTAGAATATGTCAAAACGTTGCAGGAATTGTTTGTGTGACACGTTTCAAAAAACACAAATTTTCATATCATAACGAAGCTCTGACAGCATTTTTCTCTGTAACATCTCTGGAAATGTTGATGTGTATATTTTTGATGAACACACACACACACACACACACACACACACACACACACACACACACACACACACACACACACACACAAATATTAAGACAAGTGGAAGTCTGGCCTCCCTGATGAAGGGAAGATTGCAGAAAGAATAATGCACAGAAAAGAGTTGTGTCATTTGTTAAATTTAACTAGCTAAGCTATGTTCCAATTGTTTTCTGACTAAATTAGGTTTTTGTCAATATACTTGTTTTCTTTGTTTTTACTATTTATATAAATAACAGACTTTCCTTTTTGTACAAATAACTTATTTATCCTGATAGTAGACTTGAACCTTGCAGCAATGGTGATACTGAGAGAATAAATCCAAGTGGGGATGTTTGACTGACAGTTGTCTGCACTGTGCGTGACACAACATCATTTGGCCTCTTTTCTTGGAATGTTGTTTGTGTCGATCCCAACTCGCCACACTCAAAAATTCTGAATGGTAGCAGAAGCCTTGAGAATTGCATTGTCTTTCATGCTGCAAGCTCTTCTTGGTGGCCCTAAACGCACATTTGCTAACCTAATTAAAAAGCAGCGGATTGATTTCCCCGCTGCTGAAACTTAGTCCCCAATCTGTTTAAACTAGCTGTGGTATATCGTCAAAGATATCGAGTAGGACCTCACTCGTGTTTGTGTATATGAGTGTTTGTTGCACTACCTTGTTAATGAAGAACTCTGGCTGCCGTGTATTCAGCACTCAGGGCCTCTGTTGCATGGAGGCTATCAGTATTTCTATTTGTGTGTCTCTCTCTTGCTCCTTTCCCTTTCATTCTTGCTAACACACAGAGAAACGTAAAGGGAGCAAAAAACATCAGAAAGCATTTGATTTTAGACAAACCTTATCAAATCTGCTTTAATCGAATTGCTTGTAAACAACACTACAAACATAGCATTTGCATTTTAAGCACACGTGTGATAAAAAAGCTAGAAAAATTAAGCATGTGCAGACATACGCTGATTTATTTATGACATCCTTAACAAAAAGGACATAGCGGAGCTGACAATGATGCATTGCAAAACACATGCACATGTATGTTGCATTTATAACTGCAGGTGATAAATGAGGGTGAGGCGCTTGTAAAGGTTATACATGGTATGATCCAACTAATTCATGCTGGCTGCAGACAGTCTGACTGGTTATGAGCCCTTCAACAAGTCTGAACTGGAAAACAATGTTTGCAGTTGTAGTAATAATAATACTTCCCTCTTATCATTCTTAACAAAGAAACGTGGTAATCTAAAATATTTTGGAAGAATATGATACCAATATAAAAAGGTCCCTGTGGTGGTAATTAAAGCATATAACAGTAGAGCAGATTCAAAAAAAGAAAAACACCATTAGGTACAATAAGGTCATTGACTCACTATTGAGTCAGCCACTGCACACACACTTTATGTCCCTGTTGGAATATTAGAGTGATCTTTCATTAGTTATTCTTGGGCCACATTGTGGATGCTACACTTGTATTATTGATGCCAGTGGTTCAGTTTGTTTGTTGAGAAGTGGGGGTATTTATAGAAAACGTAATGGTTTCCACTTCTCTCACAATGAAACCACAGTCTAGATTACACAAACAGAAGGTTTGTTATTCTTTATCTGGCTGCAGGGTGAAATCCCTGGAGAGGAAAACACGATACAAAATGGTTAGAATTTCTTTTCTGCAGCAAATGTCTAATGACTGTCGGTAACATATGGCAAGGTATGGACAGTAGGAAACCATTAGCACATCTTTCAGTTTGTATTATTGCCACTCAAAGGAAAGATCAACAAAAACTCAGCAGAAACGAGAAAGCAATAATGTGATAATCTACATCTAATAATTTATCACATTAACCAAATAATCACATCCTGTCTGTCATCAGGCATTGAGCAACTTTGAAAAAAACATATTGACTACTTGTAAAAGCAAGACAGGAGGAGGAGGTACAGTGGATCAATGGCTTTAACTCGCATCTCTCACCGAGACAGGGACAGAGAAGATGGAAGCACAGAGGTTCACATTCCTTTTCCCAACAAATGGAAGTGGATCGCCACCTAATCAAAGACTTCCATTCTTCTAATAAAAAGCCTGGTGTCAGTGGAGGGTCAAAGCTCCTTTATCAGGCAACAACAGGCAAAGATATGACTGTAAGAGGGCTTTGTGACAAAGCGGAGCTGTGTGGGATGCTTAATGTGCACCATTCTTTCCCTATGCTTCAGACTGGAAGAAAGAAATAATACACAGCCAAGAATAGTGTGCAGTGTAATGTAATGTAATAAGTGTCAGTCTGCAGAACGGCGAGAGTGCAAAACAAAAGAAAATAGAACTAACAAATCCTCATGTCTCCTTTTTTTCTCTCTCTCTGTGCCTCTCTCAACCCCTTGTAAACATTTTGATATACTATGAACTCACACATCCGCTACACACAAGAACTGCACTGTCAATTTCCAGTCCAGTAAACAGTGGCTGCCACTATAAAATCAATGATGCAATAGAGGGTATATAGCCACCAAACTATCTGTTCAACTACCATTTCATCTTTAGAAGCTAGTCCATCTGCCTGCTGAGTAGAATTCTTTAAAGAAATAAACTCTCAGTTTGCACTGAATTAGGAAAGAAGAAACTGCTGAGAACTGTAAAACAGGGTAATTTAAGTAGGATGTAGTTTATCTACATGTTAATTGAAAAAGCACCCACTTCACACATACAGTTGAAGTTGGAACAGATGACTTGACTGTACTCCTGCGCACAAAATAAATGAATATGCATAAACACAGATAGAGTTTTGGAATGTGGCCATATGGTTCAGAGTCGGCAGCTGTATGCATCCCTCACCCCTGTCCTCCAACATACTGTATAGCTGCAGTCAAATAAGGAGCAGCGTGCAGTGCATCGACTCTGTGGCACACTGGCATCTTGCAGACATGTGCCCTGCTGTCATGTGAAAACCTATTAACTCCAGTATAGGTGATTTTTGTGTTCAACTTAAAGATTGCATAGTCCTCTATGTGGGCTGGAAACGTTACACAATGTGTAAGCTAATCAAAAACTCATGGTGGTCTGGATATGGTTCTGCTGAAAAGGTGCATTTTGGTGATGAGATAAACAGAAATTGTACAGGATGTGGCATTAATGTGGTCCACGTTACGTTTGTAATTACTCATTAAGGGGAATGCAAGCTTGTATTAAAGAACCCTATGAAAAAAAAAATTGTGCGAGTGCGCGTGAATATGTTTACGTCATACATCATGCCTCGTACAAACCCCTGATGCACAAAAGAGCGAATCCAACATACGCAGACAACTCGTTCGCGCGCGCGTGCACGCACACACACGTTAACGCGCACATATTTTCCATCACTTTGCTTCTCTCTGTCTTCCCTTCTCCCAGACAGAACTTAATCCGCGCTAACGCCGACATTTGCACACCCTGCTCTTCCTACGTGTCTGTGGCTCTCTAACTCTCTTTCCTTTAACTTCCTAATACATTTTACAAGATATGTAGCTCTACCAGGGGATGGTATCACCAAAAGCAATTGCCACTGCCATGTTCATGCTGAATTCTCCCGTTTTCGAGAAATACATCAAGCAGGAGATTGAAACACATGAGCCTGAGGTGGAATCATCGTTTTACTTTATTACTTAATTTTTCTGAGATAATACACTGTTTTTTAATTTAATTTCCTGTTATGCACGCTTGTTTGGACACGCGCCGCAAAACATTATTCTCAAGACAAACTAATTATTGAAACGGACATTTTTCCCCTGAACGGTGGAGGAAAGGGGGTCACCTCAAGACACGGACCAAAGTTTCTCCAACATTCCTTTTAATAGGTGAAGCAATAAATGCCCGCTCTCTTTTTTTGGAACAATAAGAGTTACGAATAATGTAACACGGGGGCAATGTTCTGTGCGTAAAATGACAGTAGGACACTCATCTCTCTCTAGGCTCTTTCTTCTTAAACGCATCCAACCTTTTAATTCAATCACCCTCTGTTCCCTGTAAGGCTCTACTGGTCGCGGCTCTTATTATCCACCAGTTACAGTGGTGGGCCTGTGCGTTATACTGTGCGCATTCACTGGTTATGAGATCACATTTGACGGGAGAATCTTATACAGCGTTTTTTTCCCAACTCAAAACAAGCTGTGGTAATGAACCTGAGATTGTTTCACAACAGTTTCACTTGTGTATTTTTTTTTTTTTTAGATTTTTAAGCAACAAGACCAAAGATATAGAACTCTCCACTCAGAAAAAAAGAAAAACATTACCTCACATCCTTTGCAGAAATTCAACACTGGCTTTGAATAAAAGTGAACGCCTTGTGAACTAGTGAAGCTTTTAGACTCAATATTACACAATTGGGAAAATCACATCAGACTTATCACTTCACATAGGTGGTCAAACACACAGGGGGCCTAACACTGGATGTAAGGACCATGACTAAAAACAGAGGATGGAACTGTGTTACATGAAGCGGGAATTATGGACATGTCCTACTCTGCTATAGTCTCATCCCAATCGTCATACTGCCTGAAGGTGATTATGCATGATCCCTCTCTTTTCCTCACACAAACACACACACACACACACACACTCATTCGGGGAGCGCGCCTTTACTTCCCTGTGCGTAAAGAGCGCCGCTGCACCGTACAAACGGTACTACCACTGCCAGAGTGAAAGTCCCGAGCGCTACAACGCTGATTGTCATACTGAGGTCCACAGGATCCCTGAGGGGACTCACTATAAAATGAGGAATAATGTAATTTCACGGTAATCCGCCTTGCTTTTATCCCGATTACAGAATACATATGGATGAATGTTCACAACCGTTATCGCCCTTTGCACAGGCGAGAGAGTTACACAGATCAGCACTAAAACACAACAACGATATACTGTTTCCAAACGAGCCCCAGCAGGACTTAAAGTGGTTTGATCAAATTGGTGCCCTTGAAATGAAAACGGTTGCGCAGCATAGAACTGTTGAATACAAACTGCTGCTTTTCAATCGATCTTTCAGACACATGAAATAAACGTTGCAGGGCATACGGCTTATTCTTTCTGCCACCACTGTAGGGATAAACTAGTCAGGAGGGGAAGAAAGAACAGAGTCAAGAAGGAACTTTTGAAACACAGTCGTGCATTAGACAGCCTGTCTATCCACAGGAGGGAAGACAAGGGCACAGTAGCCTGTTGTAAAACGATGCTGTCACTCCTCAGTGTTTGTCCACGCTGTGTCCAAAAGACACGTGTGATGGACATTAGATGCTATCATTTCCCTCCAACTTCAACAGTGCCGCTCTGTGCGGGGAGAAGCCCGTCGCTTAATTTCACTCAGCTTATCACAACAGCTATGTCCTGCTAAAAATGCCATCTGCTCAAACAAACACCTGTGTTTAGTGTCACCAGGTGTACGTCAAAGCTGTGACTTAGACGTTTCTTTCAACAGTAAGATGCTGACTGGTAGTGGAAGTGACAACAGTCGAGCCCCAATACCACTGTTACATGCGCAAAAAGAACAACAGTGATGGAAAAGTATGCTTGCTGGATAGTTGTGCCTTTGCGTTCAGTGCGCATCGACCAGCTCCACTGACTGCGCACCGGGGAGCAGGCGGACGGCGTTCACTCACCTGATTGTGAAGAGCTCGACCCGAACAAGAGGCAAGTCAGGAGAAAGCCGAGGCAACACAGAGAGGTCGTTGGTTTCATTGTTGGGCTTGGCAAGTATCTCCTTTAAATTCACATGTCCAGCAGCGTATCCTCCCTTGAATCAGCCAGAAGGATAAATCGTTTGCGTCTGAAGCCTCTTCAGCCTGTGACTTTGGGGACTTTAGTCGCTTTGGACTAAGTTTACAGTTTGTCCGACAGTCCTCCGTCTCCCCTCGCAGTGCCTGCAGGCCTAATTTGTGACTGACGTGAGAGCAGATATACACGAATATTAGTTTCCAACGCGCGCACTGCAAAGCTTGTCTTAACAGTGTAAAGCAGTACTCATGCCATTACTCCCCGACTTGGATACAGTATGCAGCTGTAGACTCGTATTCTTCAGACACACCTCCGAGCCCCTGAACTCCTCCTACAGACTCTGTGATTGGCACAGGTGCCCGACGATCATCCTAAACCCCGCCAGCCACAACTCCATACGCGCTGCCATTGGTTGACACAAGATGCCCCAAACCCATGAATTTGTGCGTCGGCTCCGTTGCACCTGTCACACTGAACACAGCAGAGATAAATGCTGCGAAAAGGATTTATAGGTGTAATGGGTAAAATAGAGCTGAATATCACTTAAGGTGGCTTTCCCATGAGCTTTAAATGATCTTATCCAGATTGTATAAGATATTGTCTCATATTGGAAGTGTTGTTGATTTAATACTGAACTGAACTGTCAGAATTGTACTTTGGGAGAGTAGTGAGAGTGATATAATAGATTTCATTACATCATTGTCAGCTATATAGTGAATTAAATTGTCATTTTGCTGTTGATCCCGTTACTCCTCCAATTTAAAGTTTATTTTTATTTTTATAAGACAACATGATCAGGTAATGAAGAGAAAGCATTCTGACAGTAAATTCACAACCCAACGCACTTTTTTCCTGCTGTATCTTAAGCAACGATTTTCCATTATTCCTCAGTTATCAGGGAACATTACTGGTGAAGGCAATATCTCCCCATATCCAGGGTAATCATTTCCCTGGGGGTGGCTCAGTGTAAATGACACAAATACAAGTCAAATAGAACGTTTAGATAGTGATATTATTGTGCCCACTGAGCTATTTGTAATAGTTTGAAAGCAGTGACTTTGCTGTGGCAAACAAATAACTAAGATAATGGGAGCATAGGAAACAATGTGACAAAAGGTTATTACTTTCTGAACCAGCTGCTGCCTACTTTCACACTTTAGGAGCAGGGTGAACGCCTCCTGGAGTTACAATATGTCCACACATCTGGACAGAAATCATGCACTCTGACTGCCCCCCCCACCTTAAGTTCTCTCTCTCTCTCTCTCTCTCACACACACACACACCTGCTCACCTTTAGCTTTTCATAGTGCAGCCAAAGTCTGAAAAGACATAAAGTACTTTTAAATGCGATAGGCTTGGTTTATCAGTAAGACAAATAAATAAAGGGCACTAAATACTTCTTTTTACTGTACCTATTTATCAGATTAATTAACTTTTACATTTAGAGTAAAACTTTACTTTTACAGTGGGTAAAAGGGTTAAACAATTGCATTTTACCTTCAAATTTGCATAATAAAACCATCAATGCAACACAGTAGACTCTTATGATAGTTGATTTAATATGTAAGTACCATAGTTACTATCAACTGCAAGCAAGTGTTATCATTACGGGGAACAAGCGCATGTGGTTGTAAGCTTCATTATGACTGGAGGAGGCAGTTTACCTTCATTTCAATTTTCCCATTACATCAAAGTATTTGCCTGCGCAATAATCTACTCTAGTCCATGAACATCCTTCTTTTAGCTATAGGCAGGTCACTCCTCCCCAGAAATCATCCAAGGCTTTTGTTTGCTTCAAATAGGAAAGCATACTGCTCCCCCCCCCCTGGCCTGGTACTTTTTTCTGATCCTTGAACTTGAACAGTTAGTTGAACTTTCCTGAGCCAAGTGTACCCAACACTTTACGAAAATGGGATGCAGACAGTTTTCACTTTGGAGAAAGTCAAAAGGCTCTGGTGCTTTCAGCTTGGTTGCAGAATGAATAGTGCACTGAACTGTGAGGGGCACTTCTTGAACCTCAGCTGCAGTGTTGACCCTTCACCAGTGGGGGGCAGTCCATTTCTCACCTCGTAGGTCATAGTGACACAGTGGGGGGGTGGGCGATCCAAGCTGCCACCAACTAGTTTCCTGACTCTCTGTGTGACATTGGCTTCCTATCACACAGGCGCTTTATTAAATATTCCTCAGCAGAAATGAGCTTTTAATATCACTGACACCACAAATTTATTAAGAAATATGGAAAAATGAGATCTGGCAGCACACTATGAGGAGAGGCTTCACTCTAAATATGCCCCAAATGGCTGCCGTTTATCATTTTTAATACCAAAAATGCAATTTAACAACGTTGTGTATTTTCATTATACATTATGCTCTAAGAGGCACCTTCTGACAGTATCACCCTAATGCTGTCAATTAGGTAATTTATTCCAGGGGATTATGAGCGGGAATGAGACGAGGTTTCATGTGTTCTTCTAGGCGTTCCCCGGTGCCTGCTGTACAGCTAATCTAATACATAACCCCCTGATTTGTTTAATGGATGAGACTTTGCTGCTGCAAGAGGCACGCCAATAAAAGCCAGGGCCCTCCAGAGGCTATTGTGCCTCATAATGATGCCAGACACACAATGTGAGAGTTATGAAGCAATTTTTTATCATGCGGCACATTGTTTTGCTCTGTTGGTGCTGTGCAAGTAAAGGCAATCTCTCCCTGCAGCATACACTTCTCCCCCACACTTAGATAAACCTTCAGTATGATAAACTGTCCCAGCCACATGTTGCAAAGATGAAGGAAGTTGAGAATTAAAATACGTGTCCTGCACTGATGATTTCCGTGTTAGTCATAGCCAACTTAGACTTTTCTTTAACCATTTATCAATTTATTAGAGATTTTATTTCACTTTTGTGTTGAATGTGATTATTCCATGGGAAATAATGCGACCATGTTGCAGTAGCAGCAGAAAAACACATATTGTGGGAAAGCTGAATAAACCGGTAAACATAAAAGATGCTGGTATCTTGGAGATATAGCTCTGGAGAAAATGAAAAGTATGTTCTCATGTATGGTTAAAAGCTGCCACTGACCTTTGTCTGCTTCTACATGTGATACAGTGTCCTTCAAATAGAATCTTAATAGTGGGATTATCAATAGATAAAATTAAGTTTCAACAGTAAATGTAAAAGCCAGCGACCAGAGCAGGACAAAAGCAACACTTAAGTCATATTATGCATCTATACAAAAGACCCTCTGATGGCACATAGTACCACAGGTCTTCTTGTATATATATGAGTGATCCTATCTTTTCAAAACAATAAAGGAGAAAGCAGATGAATACTTCTTTCAAACAAACAAACAAACAAAAAAGAAATATATATATTTTATATATTAGATGCCATGACTGCAAAAAACTTAGAGGCATTTGTTATTGTCAAAACAAAATAGTTTGTTGAAGAGATAATGCTAATGTAGTCTGAGGAAGGCAATCAAAGCGCTAAAAGACTATCACAAAACCTCAGAGTAGTTCAGTCATTTTACACAGTGAGGGAATGCTTAATCAGTACCAGTATGCCTGCATTGTATTTCATACAAATATATTTGACAAATGATTCCATTTTGTTTTCATGAAGCTTTATTTGTAATTTCCTTTTTTTTTTTTCAATTTTAATTTAATTGATGCACTGATTTTACATCACCTTCACCACTTAATGAGCAACTTAATTATTAAAAATAAATACTGGGTTACAGGTGTATTAAACCAGATGAACCAAGCCATAAAAAGTGACACTGTTGCTTACTATTTGCATCAGCTTTGTATGCATAACTAACATATTACAACTACTATTTGTATGATGAAGTCTCAACAGCAAACATGTGGAAGCCAGCTCACAGAGCAGGACAAAAGCTGTCATATTATGCAAACCAGTCTGAATTCTCATGGGTGGATCAGAAAGCTCGAAGCTTTGTGATTCACATCAGAAGATACGTTTATCGTAGAAGAATTCAAAATGCAGATCAGTGGAGATGGTAGTACAAAGATGGGTACTGTTTTTTTAATACACAGTAGACAAGAATAACTAGCTGCTGATGATAGATAACTTTATTATCAGCAGCCACAATGATGCGATGAATTACCCTCAGGATTACATGGATTTAAAGTTGTTGCATAGGTTCAGGCATGAAAACCCCATGCAGTAACATTCCATCATACATGGAATGTTGTCATCGGTTCTTGATGTTTTTTAAGATAACACTTAACAGATTTTATAAGAAATAATGAGTTTTGCAGCAGTTTGCAAGAGTTCAAGCATTACAACATCTATTTAATGTACTGTATAAATATATGAAAAAAGGAATCTACATTGTGAGATTCGACTTTGGCCTCAAAATCTTCAATCATTGACATTACAGAAGGATTGACTCAAACTAAGAGAAATAGCTTCCATCCGTGCAACTTCTAGTTTTAAGACAGCTGAACTAGTTTTGTGCAAATGACAGAATCTATCACTTCTTCTAAAAACGACAACCTGCATGCCTCCATGGAGGATAAATTTGGGTATGTTTGAGTGTTTACATCAGTGCAGGGGTCCAGCTGGGAATGAATCATAAAAAGTGCCTGTTTCCCAGTGAAATGCATTCACATAGTCACTCTCCTGAGAAAGAGGAAGCAACAGGAATTGTTTAGCTTTGTGGGAGACTTGCTTTCTGCGGATGCATTTAAAGTGACAAGTCCACGGCAATAGAGGTATTTCTCTGAGCGTGCGTGTTGAACACGGTCTCCCTGCTGTTTCCCTTCACATTTTTCCTCTCATCTAACTCATTTGGTGGCTAAAGAGTGCACTGAAACTCTGACTGGCTCTGCATGAGCCTGACTCAGTGAGCAATAAGCAGCATTAGCGCATTACACACACATGATTACGTGGCTATTTCCTCAGTGAATGAGTCTCATCAGAAGTCACCGAAGAAGCCACTGAGTGTGTAATTGTTTCCCATTAGGGGAAACATCGACTGCCATCGAGTCGCATCTCACTGCAGAGTTTGCTGACGAATGCTCACTGTCCACTGAGTGGAGCGGGCTAATTCTGCTGTGAGATGTGATGGAATTGCTCAAAACCTCAAAAACCACCAGTTCAGATTTAGTGTGAGGGTGACGCATCATGTTCCTTTTTCTTTAGTGAGAAAGGAACTACAGGGCAAAAGTTCATAATGTTTGTTGATTCACTGAAGTGACACCAGGCTTTAAACATTATTATCAGTCATATCAGTGCCTGCAGCACTAATGTCTCTGTAGATGCAGCAGTGTGTGACAGTATGGACCACGTTTTTCTGTTTTTCTGTTTTTTATTTTCTGTTTTTTTATGTGGTTTGAAGTTGGAGATTATCACAATAATAAAACTCAAGTGTGCTTTTGTGTTTAAGGTTCATGTATGTATGCTTGTTTTGACAATTCTGTCTCTTTATAAGCTAGTAGACATTCTGCAGTGTTACCATATGATCTGGCACACGCACGCACACTAACTCTCTCTCTCTGAAGCCTGCACTGCAGTGATGAATAATCGTTAGCATGCACCGTTGTGAAGGTGTTGTAAATTGGATAGCTTACATTGCAAATTACAGGCTGGTCAAAAGTTCAAATGAGGTCAACCATGTCAAGTGAGACCCGAGGATGAGGCAGACAGAGGACCTTTTCTAAAGTTATTAATGGCTGCCTGAAATGGGCTTTGCTACCGACTAGTAGGTTGATGGGGTTGAGTGAATAATCATCAGAGAGCGAGGTTTTTTTTTTCCTTTACACTGCTGCCATCTACAGGATGGAGGTGGAAGTGTTGTCATCATCACTGTTGATGCAGGTGGTAGGGGTGCCTCTATGGCTTTTATGGACGTCAGAGACAGACAGAGAAACTGATACATATTATAAAAAAGAATAGAATAGAATTGCCCAAATCAGACAAATTAGTGGTTAATTCAATCAGAATATCTCCCAAAGCTCCCCAGTTTTAAGAACTAAAACACAAACTGGTCAACATAATTTATTTTACATTTAAGTTATAAAAATAAAAAAACCACACAACTATCAATACAATCTTGTTTGTATTCTAAAACTAGAAAGATATGCTAGTTAGGCTCATATTTGATTGCAACAAGTCACCACTGGATGGCAGTAAGAGAAAGGGTGTGAAGATGAATACAAGTGGCCATCCAATGTCAATGTAACTGCAAAAATAAAAAGCAAGTTGCTATTATGTCTTGCATATGTGTTTGTGTCTTACAGTGTGTTTTTTATCATATAGGTGGTGGGTGGACAGAGAGAGATATGCAGTGCAAGTGAGATAATGCCTTGATTAGAAATCCTGATCTCTCACAAAGCTTTACAGCAGTCAACTCATCCTATTGAGAAGAGGGATCTGGCTTAAAGACAATGATCACTCACAATGACAGTATGTCAAGTCAAAGATTCCTTCTGACTTCAGTGAACACAGCCTCAAATATCTTAAATGATCTTAAAAGTAAAAATTTTTTGCAAACAAATGAAAAGTTTTCTAAGTGTAAAACATTTGGCAGTTTTGTGTTGTTTAAAATCTACACTACACATAATAAAAATGCACAGCTTGAATTAATAGGACTTCCTTTTCCTGTTTCCATAGAAAGTAAAGCTGTTAGGTGTTAATGTATACAGCTTGAGCTCACTGTACAGTGGATGAATAGTTCCATAAATAAACATGCTTTACAGTATCTTTACAGTATCTTATATTCTTGTAAAATCATTCAAGAGCAGAAAATGTAATTGGTCATTTAGGCAATTTCCTAGTGTTTCAAATGGTGACTTTACCAATGTAACATGTGTCAAATCCCGAACATACATTTACAACTCAGCGCCAATCACCAGTCACAACTTTGTACTGAGTTGGACTTTACATAAACAAGCCATAAGATTCTGTAGATGACAACAAATGATGTAAGAGTAAGAATGCTAATACAAATTGGCCTGATTTTAAACCTCTTTACCATCAAGATAGCAATAAATGGCAATCATGAATTGGTTTCAGATGCATTTTACATACATGCATATTTTCACAACAACACTGATTTGGACGTAAGAACTAAGAAAATACTTTACATATTAAAGGAATCGCACCACTGTGGCCATGAAGTCACTCATTTTCACAAGGCCAATGTAGAGCTAAAACATAATTCATGTCGGTAACTTGACATAATGCCTGTTAAATGTTCTGTCACAGTCACATACAATAATTAAAGAGACATTTTAACTTCAGATTGGACAACAGTATACATACACATAACACAAATAACCTGTCTGTTGCAGTTCATTTTCTCTCAGCCCTTGTGGTCTGTGAGAGAATTATTCTGGTCTCAGAAAATAGTGATAACAAGAGCCATGCATTAGTGTTGAAGGTGCCCCTCACAGAGGGGTGACAGCAAAATGGTGAATGTGATTAATCCAGTAACAATTAAAAAAGATACAGAAGCATTTCATTTACAGCCCCCTATGTTGCCAATTGACCCTACCAAAGAATAAAGAATATTGCAATCAATAATGCTACAGTAAGACAATGAGAAAATCAGAGTTAGCAGGAAGACACATCTTCAAAACAGTCCAAGACTTTCAGAATAAGACAAAAAAAAGGTTTTGTTTATACAGTGCTCTATTTATTCTGGAAGAGGCCCATTCGGGAAGGCCTCAGCACTGTTTAGAAGTATGTCTTTCCATCTGAGTCTTCTCCACTTTTCTCCTGACCCAAGAGCCTGCAACCACGAGAAACATGCTGACATTTGCAAAACAACAGGTGAGAAGCGTGCTAAAAAAACTTACACAAAACTGTTTCTTTTCTTCTATTTTTCTTTTTACTTTTCCCTGAGTTGCAAGATCAGCATAATAGGTGAAATACTGATTCTCAGTGTCTGATTGTTGAGTTCTTTGATTAATGCTGTTATTTGGCAAACTTCTACAACTCTCCTCTAACCTCAAGTGTAGCCAAATTTACCTTGATATCATTTATGTTTTTGAGAAATTAACAGCTTTCTAAACAGAAACAGTTTTTTTCATATAGTCCTGTCTTTCCTTTGAAAAATCATTTACATCACAATTGAAGGATTACCAGCAGTGACAACACTTCACTTTGAGTAACAGCATTGTTCCAGCCTCTTCTGAGAAGTACAGTAATGCCAAACCTCTCAGACTTACTTAAAATGTTAACGTCACTGTACAGAAACAACTGTCAGTGTGACCCACTGTGTTGATAGCTCGCAGACAGAGAAACACACGTTGAAAGTACAAAGTACAACACAAAGGTGAGATTATTCAAAATCAGATTTCAGTTTGAGTGTTACTGTTCTGTCAAAACCCTGTCATCACAAAAAGTAATGTACTATAATGACAACTGAAGAGCTATGGTGTAACAGAGAATGTAGTTTGCTGTGATAAATGATGATAAAGTGCAGAAAAAATACAGATGCAGGGAGGGGCCAACGCATTGTGTCTCCCCAGCCCACATTCATGTGATGCAAATGGAATAACATAAAGGGCTGACATTTACTTTTTCACTTTGGTTTACAGTATGTGTGGTTGCCCTTTAAATCACTTGTGATCATTTTGAACATGACTCTTTCTGTCAACCCCTTTTATGTCTCACCCCCGAAAAAAAATGATAACATGCCCTACAGAGCAGCTTTCTCACAGTCACACTGAAAATGATGAAGAAATATTTACGGTCTAAGTAAATCTATTTTTGGAAATGACAGTGATCATATATGCTTCTCAGTCTACATATGACATTCACATTAGGCTGATTATAGTTCTGAAATGATGAAACTTCCTTTTCTTTATTTGTCTGTGTGAAAAAAAAAGAAAAACAGGTTTTGTGTTCACATTTATTTCCTGTTTTCAGTTCAGCTCATTGCAGCTGTGTATCCATTTATGTCAAACCACCAGTGCCTGTATCCTCACATCCCAGTGCCAGGTCCCTACAACAAACTTGTAGCTGTCTGCTGCATGACAGCCCTCAAACTGTATTTCGCTTCCCAGTATATTTTCACAGTTCAAGCTGATCAGCAGGTGTGCACTGCTCTACAACACCCCACTTTCTCTCTTTCTGTCACGTTCTCTATCTTCCTGTGTAAGAAGCATTCATCCCTCTCTCTCACTCTGTCTCTCTCTCAGTTTCTCTATTGTTGCTTCTCTCTGTCTCTTTCCCACTCTATCAGTCTGACTTACCAAGAAGCGTCAAATACTTTCCTAACCTATCTTGCCTATCTCTTTAACCGTTTTGCTCTTCTTCTGACGTCCCCATTGTCTTCTCTAAGGTCAGATGCAGCTGCACATTATTTCTTTTGTCTTAAATGCTTCTCTCTATTTGTCTATGTCTTTGTGCGTGATGTTCACCGCCCCCACCACACACACACACACACACACACACACACACACACACATAAACACAAACACCCACTAAACATGACTGCTTAACGCGGGAAGGAAAGTGGAAGTTCCCCCACAGTCTTGTCACACTTCCTTCCCACATGAAAATGGCGACCTCTTTTAAGCGCTCTGACCACAAACCAGCCCAATATTACCCAGAGACCTTTGCAATGACAGCAACCTTGTGGGAGAAGTTTTGGAGGACCTTTCATTGCATTGCTAACATTATAACAGTGCTACCACGGAACTTGTTACACAAGTTAAGTGAGTTAAAATAGCAGTAAGAGCCAGAGAGGAACAATTAACCACCCATGCCAGCACAAAGCCCTGTATTCCCCATAAATTCTCTAGCTTGGTAGCACCACCCCTTCCACTACCTCACCTCCAACGTTTCAACACTGGCATTACACCAATCAGTAACCAAATTGCATGAATCGTTTCCCAGGTTCTCACATTACATCAAACATAAGCATCACAAACACTTAACAAAGCTATTGTACATGATACCACATTTCTGCAGTGCTCCGACTAGCCTAACTT
Organism: Nannoperca australis; assembly: GCA_036023655.1. Lineage (NCBI taxonomy): Eukaryota > Metazoa > Chordata > Actinopteri > Centrarchiformes > Percichthyidae > Nannoperca > Nannoperca australis. The sequence continues at coordinate 2,840 of JAVQJD010070885.1, read as the reverse complement.
CTAAATATGGGTGTGTAACAGAAACGAATTGTGTGTGCGCGAGTGTGGGTTGTTGTTGTGTGTGCATGTCTTTGCTGGTGTGTGTGAAGTTTTAAGGGCCAGTCCAAACATCCACCACCACCTGGCAGGAAAAACAGGAATAGGACTTGTCACCGGGCGATTGCACAACCTTGCTCTGGATTCACACTCAGCTCAAAAAGATCTGGAACTGCTCCCTGCACTGTAACTTAAAACCCAGAGGACAGGCTACACACTTGTAGCTTAGACAATAGCAACACTGATTCTAACGAACTAGAAATTACAGTGACAATCTATCATTTTTGTCATCTTTGCCATACATGCAAATCAGTTGGCTTGTAAGTAAGGACATGAATGCTTTTTCCACGTTTATAGAAATTACATTGATTCGACATGGCCCAAGATTATGCAGTAATTCTACATAGTCATATCTGTTCCAGTATATTTTTCTCAGCCTGGTTTACTCATTACTCATGCTGTGTACTGGCTAAATGTTTGTCAGACTCTAGTGCCACTATGAGGTGTGTTTTGGTGTTAATCTGAGTGTGTAAAATGTGTCTGTGTGCACGGTGTGGATGGCAGTAGTTTCCAGTGCTTTTGACACCTCCAGACAGCTCTTATTGTCTAACAGTATCTGCAGAAAAAGTGACACGGGCTGTGGAACCCGAAAGAGGAAGTCTCGCAACCAGAGCCACAAGGCTGCCACAGCCCTATGTCCTGAGGAGAAAAACACTAATAGGGTTCTATCTGCATAATACTTAAAACTCAACTGTCATTCTAATAAAAACTATTTTACCCAAACACATAATGATTCTCACATATGTGATGCAAAAGTGCAAAGCATGCAGAAAATGTTGAGAGGTTGTGACTGACTTTATCTGCTATAATAATGAATGCATCCATCAATCCCAAAACATTTTTTTTTTCAGGCTGTTTTTTTGTTTGTTTGTTTGTTTTGAATTTTCAGACAGTCAATGTGGAGCAGATTCAACACATTCAGCCCACTGCAGTTCAGACAGCTAAAATGGATGATCAGACAGGTCAGGGGAGAATATCAAAACATCTCCAAACTGCTTATTACTTTCATACTGACCATGTGCATGCTGGAATGGCCACAGTCTACATTGTTGCATGGTTCTAGCGGGTACATGTGCCATCATCTTCACTGAGGTTTAAAAAAAACATGACACTCAATTGTTATTTTTCTAGATCTCAGACTCCAGACCCAAAGCACTTTGAAATAATGAGGAAATGATCATTGTATGAAATAATAGGTCACTCTTTACTTTACATTTAACACTTAAATGGGGAATTACTTATAACTTGGCTGACAGACAAACGCTAACTAATTTAAAGAGTTTTGGTATATTCTGAGGCGTTAAGTGCAGAGTGCTTCATTATTTCATACAACATAAATATCTTTGACAATCTTTAACTCAGACTGTAGACAGTCTTAAATACCCACCATGTTAAAGAATGGCGAAATACACTATTTTTGTATTTTAATGTAACAATGTAATTGTGGGTGTTTAAGACCATCTTAAGTACATCACATTCTCACCTGAACTACAATCAGCAGTTGACATTAGGCATTGTTTAATAAAGAAGTGATTACTCAGCAAAAGGAAAATACATTATTCTAATGGTTGACTGTCCCCCAAAGAGCATTGTCTGGTCTCCATATCAAGAAAACATTGATTATTAACAAATTTAGATTTTTTTGTCCTCTGTGACGATGGCACTGCCACACAGCTTTCAATTATGATAGCACCGCACATAAATATTCAGCATTCTCCCAAAACAAAGGCTTTACTGAAAGACACACGTTAGGTTAAAGAACATTAATGATGGTTCAAAATTAATGCAATAATAATAATGTCTTTCTTTATTTGGTTCTACAATTTTTTTTTGCCTTAATACATGGAGTGTCTGAGAAAAGGCTTTCTGCCAGAAGTGCACCACAAAGTGCGGGCAGGTGTACGAGTCAAACCGAGATAAGATCTAGATGGGAACAAACAATCAACTGACAGGCAGGTAAATAGAGGAATCGGAAGATGAAAAGATACAGTTAGGGGTCTGTTCAAACTTTAGACTTCTCAGTTTTGCTACCGCCTTCAGGCAGCTTTGATTTTGTGTGTGTTTGCTGTGTAAATATGTGAATGTGTAAGAGTGAGTGTGTGTGCTATACACAGATTAAAGAAGTAAGGGGGTGAAGAAGGCTGCTCTGACATTTAGAGGCTTCAACAGGCTCTAGCGCCCACCTTTTCATAGACAAAGGCTGGGGAGGAACAAACACCAGTCATTACATTGCAAACTAAGGCAAGGCCTTGAGGTTGTACAGTATGGTGTAGCAGGTCTGGCTATGTAGACATGTGTATGTACAGAAGAATGTGTTTTTAGCAACCAACTTTCTCAGATTTGCTTGTCACTGTAATAGAACTAAAGCTGCCAGATGACATCTTGTTATTTTTATTATGTATTCACATTTTCAGACAATACATTATAGTATTCAATATTTGCTAACAGTTCTCTTTAAAGTTGAAGATTTTAAGTAATCAGTCCATCTATTGATTTCTGTGACACATCATGCCAATAAATACATACATAGATAAATAAATGTCTTCAAAAAGTGACATTTTATTGCTGGCTTTACACTGTTTAATGGCTCTGCTCTATGGAGATAATTTTGTTTCATTATAAAACAGTCAAAAAAAGTGGTTGAGAGAGAAACTTTCCCCACTTTTGCTTTCAAACTCTAAACTTTTGCTTTCAAACTCTAAACTTTAGCTTTCAAACCCTAAAATTTTGCTTGCAAATCTAAA
>JAVQJD010070876.1:0-14675 GCA_036023655.1 Nannoperca australis | reverse complement strand
TATTTTCTATTCATTTCACAACGTATGGTGGTGAATAAGTGTGACTTTTCATGGAAAACACAAAATTGTTTGGGTGACCCCAAACTTTTGAACGGTAGTGTATATATATATATATATATGGTGACTTGATACAGTTAACAGCTCTGCACTGTAGTTGAATACTGGCGGTCCAGATTCAGACACTTAAAGTAGGGATGGGCAATATGGACAAAAAGTGTGTGTGTGTGTATATATATATATATATATATATATATATATATAAATATTTTTTTTTATTCAAATCAGTTGATATCGTTAATTAACACAATAAATGTGAAATCATTTCTTTCAAGTTCAAAGGCTGGTTTTTGCTCCTGAGTGAAAGTGAAAGTTGAAGAAAGCAGGTGGGGATTTAAACTATTCTTTATTATCAGAACATGACAAACACTTGCCAAACAAGAAAACAAACAAATCGGAGGTACTGTAATTTCTTACTTTCTGCATGTTCTAATGGGTGATATTGTTCAAATCATGAAACAGGTTTGTGGTGTTACCCATCTTATCTGGCAGGTGTCTTCAGCACAGTTTTTGATTGAATAGCCAAAATCACTCCAAACTACTGAAGCTGAATGACTATTCTTGTCAACAATGGCTTAGTCCTGCTTCGAGTTGGTCATGAGTACTGCATTTCCAATGTGTCTGTAGGCATACCTCTATTCCTGCGATGTGATTGGCTCTTTTATTTCTGGCTTCTGCTTGGCTCTTTTATTCCTTGCTTCTGATTGGCTCTTTAATTCCTTGCTTCTGTTTGGCTCTTTAATTCCTTGCTTCTGATTGGCTCTTTAATTCCTTTCTTCTGATTGGCTCTTCGTTCTTCTTCTTTAATGGTAGGTGTACTAGTGCATTAGTGGCCCCCTGTGCTGGTGTATGGGTTTAATTATATCCAACATTTATCAAAGATTTGTTATGGCTGGTTATTGGGGAAAATTATATTATAGTTTTATCTTTAAAGAAGATACACTTTAAACAAAGATATAACATTACCTGCGTTGTTTTACCAACTTAAACTAACATTAATAAACTACATCTGAGTGTATTTGTCAGCCAGAGTTGTCATTATAGCTGGTGAAATTAAAGAGCATTAGTTTCCATTTACATATACTAGCTATATGGCTACATCCTGTTGGCCATGTAGTGCCCAAATACATTTTAACAGTCACCTGTCACTTCCATTGCTAAGACTGACCAACACCTGGTGCTAAACTCTTTACCTGCAACGAGGAAGCTCGGCAATTATTACAAATCTTAAAAGATAATTGTTTGTCATTCTCAATTTTAACATTACTGAATGTCATTAAGATACAGCTAACATTAAACGGTCCAGAACAGTTACGCTGATTGAACGACCTACTCTGTGTCAGACAGGACTATTTCACACTTTCTATTCTTAATACGGCCTGTTAGCTTGTAGGCTAGACAGAAGCCAGGTGAGGGTAGCGCAGGTGGACACTTCCTGAAATCATACACCATGCTAGTGTAACGTAAGCAGTAGCTTAGCGCGTAGCTCCTGCATTTTTAAGCGAAAGAGAAGCAGTAACTTACCATTTTGTCGGATTTTTTAAGCTACTGCGGAGGTACAAACGAATTCTACGTCTACACAGACTAGTCCAACGTAAACGAATACACCGCAGCTAACGTTAACAGTTCATGTCTGCGTCAGGTATTGTACTACTGAAACTAAACTGAACCCATTACCTGCTACACTGAACAGTTCCGCCTCTGGTGAGCATGCGCACTGAGATCCTACACTCTGCTCTGAGTTTTGCTTCTTAGGTTTAATGTGAATAGGGATTTTTGTCACGTCGTTAATTCTGGAATGTAGTAGTAGTTAAGTATCTGGTGTTAATAAGAACTCCATAAATCTCACCCTGGTTTGAGTGAAATCAGTTTAACAGCTGGTGTTAAAGTATAGTGTTAAAACTGTATATATACTTCTATATAACAACTTGACAGTGTCATCGTGATCATTTTGAACTTTCTAAAATGTAACTCTCAGCTCTATTGATTATCCCAACCCCTCACCATGAAACAAAACCTAATCAAATTCAGCTACAGAAGGACAGCTGACCTCTGTTTCTCTTGTCCTGACCATATGGGCCTATTCATTATTCTAGGGTTCTTCAAGAAGCAAAAATAAAAGTTTTCAGCTCAGCTCATTCAGTTTTATTGATATAGCGCCATATCATAACAGAGTTATCTCTGAGACACTCTCCTGTTTAGACTTGTCGTTGATTAGTTATTTATTTTATCTCTACTGTATTGATTGCTTTCATATTGTGTCTACTTTATATCTCACGCTTATCTTTTATTGTGAAGCACTTTGTGATGTCTGATCTAAAAGGTTCTATATTAAAAATTAAAAACTCACTTTACTTTTGTTTTGCGAGTCCTGTGGTAAATCATTTATTGTGAGAAAAGCATATTGGTTCATGTGGACTTAATTCCTTGTAATGCATACAAGGGCTGGCTGAAGTTGAGTTTCTGAGTTGAGTGGAGAAAGATGTTGACGTTCCACATAGTGATTAATTCATGATTATTTAAAGAATTTTTATCTTAATGTCACGTCATGTCACCAAACTTGTGATCATGTACTAAACTTAACACAAGGATATAATTTGAATGTCTGAATTGAATTTAAATAAAACTGTATAGAAGTTCATTTCTAACACTGAACACACATGTTAAGAAAAGCTAACACTGGTTAGTGCCAGGGAATGTTCAATTCCCTGTTCAATTGGGAATGTTCCCAGTCACAAAGTGGGCCAGTATCAACTTTATTTTAGTTTCAAATACTAACATTTCAATTAAATTAAATTCAATTCAATTTTATTTATGTAACACCATATCATAACAAAGTTATCTCAGGGCACTCTATTGCATGGAGCAGGTCGAGACCAACTTCCACACACAGGTGTGTTACATACACACAGTAAATTTCTGAAAGTTACTGTATATTAACATTCTGTGGTGTGGATCCATAGTTGCTTTAATCATGTGAAATCAAATATCCCCTTTAGACATGTTTAAAGAAATGTTTTAAATTACATCTACTCCTTCTCTGGCCATAATCTATGGATATGGAAGTTTTTTTTTGTTTGTTTCATTAGTTTAACAGCTGGAGCTCATTGAACAGTCTATTTTGTGTATATGGATGATTCCACATCACACTTGTGTAAGTTACTTATTGGACCAAAATTGGCTTCTCAGTTTGTACTGATGTCCCAAACCATGCTTGTGCATGCTTTTAAACTCAAATATAAAATGAGCACAGAGAAACTTTCCTCCTTCAGCAGATGAGTTTGAAACAGCTTTCTATAGTGTCAAACCCAAACACATACACCATTCTGCACAGTGAATGTGAAAGGGGGAGTAACAATAAGCAAAACACATTTTTTTTGGAGGAGGAATTATCATAGTGTCAAATGTGCTGACATCCCTGGCACTAAACAGTGTTATTTAATCAGGCCTTCATTGAGTGTGTGTGAAGCAAGGTCAAATATACAATATATTATGTTTTTTTAAATTAGGGAATTTATAGCTATTTGGACACAAGAGGTCAGTGTTGATCTTCCACAGATCTCAACTTTACAGTAATCACAGAGACTGCAGCTTTGTAAAAACATAGTATTTTAATAAATATAAATACTGAAAAATACAATTGTAACTTCCCAGCAACAACGCAATTACAAAAATAGACATTAATGTAAAAATAGATCAAGCAGCTATCTGTCAGTCTGCAATGACATCTCTTTATATGAAGTGCATTTGTGCCTGTTGTGTAAACTACTTATTTAGTTAACTGTCCTTCATATTTCTTTGTCTTGTCAACCACAAACATTCAGAGAAATAAATTAACAGCAAACATCTTTTCATAGAATTTCTCTGTTTCCAATGTCTGTCATGTTAAATCTGTGTGTCACTTTGCCCCCAGTTTCTTTGTATTAAGCACATTATAAATAAACCTTTTAACAAATTAGTCTGTAGATTCAAAATAAGTCATATGAACCACATAGGTCTGGTGTGGTCATCATGCGTATGGTTATCATGTGGAGTATGAGCAGCAGTAGTCAGTGGACACAGTGGAATGAAGGCAGGTCATCAGAGTCATCATTATTGTTGTTGAGGCTGGTTAAACTGACCCATGAACAGAACAGCACCTGAACACAGGAAGGAAGTCATTAGACACACCACACACTCTACTGCTCACCTGAATAGCATTGTAAAATGGGATTTCAAGTTAAAGCAAAATAAGAGTGTTACCTGTGTGTTTGTGCTGGATGAGGAAGAGGAAGGGTCGGTCCAGAGTAATCTCCTCCACTGCCATTCGAGAAAACATCACAGCAGCTAACAGAGGGAAGAAATGAATAATAGGTCAGTGTGTATAAGGTGTGCAGAGGGCTCTGTGAAAAATTGTGTTGTGGGCTCCTTTATTGTTTTTGCCTAGAGACCCAGATAACAAACAGTACCCTGTATAGAATCTGGTCCCATGTTTACCTTGTTTCAAATTAGTTCGTTGTCATTTGCTTAAACAGAAAATATATTTAGGAGCATGTGCTACAGTTGCAAGAAAAAGTATGTGAACCATTTGGAATTACCTGGATGTCTGCATTCACAGTGCAGTTTTAATCAACACCTCCAATGTCGTCTCACTGATTGGAATCCAGGTTGGCTGACTCCTGACTCCAATTAGTTCTGGGAGAAGTCATTAGCCTAGGGGTTCACATACTTTGTCCACCCTGCACTCTGAATGTTTACATGGTGTGTTCAATAAAAACAGTGTTTGTGTGGTATTAGTTTAAGCAGACTGTGTTTGTCTATTGTTGTATTTTAGATGAAGATCAGAATACATTTTATGACCAATTTATGCAGAAATCCAGGTAATTCCAAAGGGTTCACACACTGTATATAATGTTATCTGAAATAATAAAAATCATAAAACTATATTTGACACAGGACTAAATCGCTAAAATAATTAAGTTTATTACAACTTGAGTTTTCTTTTCATGGTTCTGGCCATCACTTTGTGTGTTTGTTGTTTTGGCTCAGCACTAGAGTGTGATCTTATTATTCCTGGCCAAATTATGGCCAAAACTATTAAAATTAAAAGAAATAATAAAAAAGGAATTATCCTTTAAAAATGCCTAATGCAATTCCTTTGCATTTGCCAGGGAACTGTAAAACTCTTCACTGAAACCCATGAGTTGAATGAATGTATGTGTGTGCGTGCATGCATGCATGTGTGTGTATGTGAGAGAGAGAGATTCAGTATTAAGCTTACCTGTTGCTGCTGCTCCCTTGGTTCCTCGCTCATTCACCTCAATCTTCACTCTCTGCAGAACCTTCGATACACACAGCTTCTCATCAGCTGGTGGGCAGAAACACACAGATTAGATACATAGTTCATCAGAATGCACTATACTTATTGTAATTATTTATATAGTTATGTGGTATGGAAACTTGAATATTACAACAAAACCATAAATGCAGAGATCAGAATAAGAAGTCCCAGATACAACTAAAGAAATATGAATGAAATGTTATTTAAATACAAAAAAGTAATCTTTTTAGATTGTAGGTAATTCTTCCTATCATTACTACCCCCAAGGGAGGCACTACAGACAATTATCACACCTGCTACAATTAGAATACGGAATGCAGTTAGTATCACTAATAACATTTTACATCTAGCCTCTCTCTGTATTTATTGATTATTTGATAAATGCATTAAGATGTGTTTTGTTGAGGTTTTCTCCTCTGTTGTCTTGTGTCAATGTTTTTATGTATACATCCTACGAGGTGAACCCAAAGGAAATTGTCCACATTGTGGTCAAAAAAGTTCTTAACTAACTAAATGGTTTTTCCTATAGGAGGTTAACTTACTGGTGATGCGTGTGAAATCAGCAGTAGCCAGGTTGAACATGTCTCCCAGACCCATTTTAAGCAGAGTGGTCTTCAGATTTAGCTCAGAGTTCAGAGTAAACCTGCAAAAACACAAACAAATCCTCACTTTTTCCTGGTTGCTAAAGGCTGGTAGCCACATAGCTATCAATATGACAAAAATATTTAAAAAAATTACACTTAGTCAATGAAAAAGTGTATAATTTATATATAATTATATTTAATTTAATGTAAGCTACCCACATACTGTATGATCATTTCTCCCTCACCTGGGCATGGCTAGCTGTCTCTTAATATTCCTTAGCTCCGCTTTCCATTGCTGAATCCTCTGGCTGCTCAAATCCACACTAAGCATGCTCAGTGAAACTTCAGGCTCAAAGGGTGACACCAAAAACATGCTCAGTGAGTCACCCTCGTATGGGACCTCAATGACATCATAGTCTACCCCGTCAGCAGTCACAAACTCACCTGGTGAAGGATAAGATAGTTATACTGGTGTGTTGTTCTAAGTGGCACACAGAACATCTGTCATCAATGGAACACTGTATCAAACTTAGATAAATAAGTGCACTGGGTCAGTGTTTTGAACCTACCATAGTTGAAGCGGCTGGTGAGTCTCATCATGTGCACAGGCACAGTGCTGCCATTGGCACAGTGGAACATCCTCTCCTGTGTCAGTTTGGGGTCAAAGGGAATCTTCCAGAGGGCCTGGAAATGGAGGGCATTAAGGAGGACCAGGCGGGTCTCATCGGTCAGAGATCCAGATACCAAGAACTCAGGGATGGCACCTATAGAAGAAAAGACAACAAAGAGATCTCAAAGGATCCAAAAGATGGAAGCAAAGAAAGCAATCCACCGCAAAACAAAGTTGATGGTGGTTGTAGAGGAGTTCTTTGAAGAACCCTGTAGATGACGTGCTGTTAGTTGGGTTATGAAATTACCTGCAGTGTGATCTGAGACCCATGCGTTGATGATGCTGACTGCCTGGTCTTGCTTGGTAAAGTCTATCTGGTGAGGGTGAGTATGGAAGGCCTTGGCCAGGGCCCGGCGATATCCCTTGTCCAGGCTCATCTTCCTCTCCACCATTACCCCACTGGCTATGTCCACCCCCTCCTCACTGGACAGGTCCCGCTGCAGGAGCCGCTGCTGCCGAGACATCCCTCGCTCTGCAGGACAGGCGAGATGAGGGTTTAATGGTAAAACCAATAATATACCAATATACCGTTCTCCTCCTATGCTTAATTATTCTAAATTCACAGATCTATTTATCCATAAATCTATCAGACCTCTGTGCTAATACTTAACTTGCAATCGTCTTTGCAAGCTATACATCTTAGATATCTAGTAACTTATTTTTTATAATTTGCTTTTAATTAATTTTATGCTTAACTGCTATCATTCTTTTCTTTTTCCGAGACATTCCTCGCCCTGCAGGACAGGCGAGATGAGGGTTTAATGGTAAAACCAATAATATACCAATATACCTTCCTCCTCCTATGCTCCAGTATTCTAAATTCACAGATCTATTTATCCATAAATCCATCAGACCTCTGTTCTAATACTTAACTTGCAATCGTCCTTGCAGGTTATACATCTTAGATATCTAGTAACTTATTTTTTATAATTTGCTTTTAATTAATTTTATGCTTAACTGCTATCATTCTTTTCTTTTTTCTCTCTTGTAGATTTTATCATGTATTTTACGTGCTCTTATGTGTAAGTATGCATTGTTTTTAATATTTTATCTGTTCTATCTGTAAAGCACAAAATAAAAGTTCACGATATATGTAATACTCATTCTACATAGTAATGTGCAAAAACCAACATAAGAGAAAGTTCAATGTCATTTATTCATGGCGTTGTGTGGAGGATGAGATGCCGCCTGAGGAAAGAAGCTGCTCTGTAGTCTGGTGGTACAACAGAAGATACTTGTGTATTGCTTGCCAGACGGCAGCAGGGTCAACAGGCTGTGGCTGGGGTAAGTATTGTCTTTTATTATCGTTTGGGCTTAAGCCAAGAGTAGGCATGTGCTTTGCTTTGCTTTGCGACTATTTAAAAGAATTTACTGAAGAGTGAAAGTCATCCATTCTGACTTCCTGTATTTTGATTGAGGAGGTCCAGCCTATATATCTGTACCTATCCCTAGGTCCTTTTTTGAGCAATATTATAGAGATAGTCACAGCTGGGTGAATACATCTATATGGCTGATTAGGAATTAGTTTTGCATTGCATTTGAATTTATATATATATATTTTTGTCTTTTTATTGTAGCCCGCAGTGTATAATTATGTTCAAATTTTCCCCCCTGTATACTATAATTATTTGGTGTTCATTTAGTCCCGTTTCCTAGCAGAATCCTCACATCATCCTTTTTTAAACTATGTATTGCTCACCTTGCAGAGAAAAGCCCATAGCAGTAGTTAGGGCTCTGCGTGTGTTTCCAGCAGCACCTAGCTGAGCCATGGCCAGGACAGAGGCCACTCCGTACGGCGATAAGGCCACGTTCTTGTCCCCATAGTTTTGGGCCAGCTGCGAGAAGACCTTCAGGCCAAAGTCAGTCTGCTTTTCCTGCAGAGAACTCAGTCCCACTCTGCTCAGAGTCAGCAACAGGAAAATATACACGCAAAGCATCCTGGTAAAGAAGGAAAAGAATCGGTGTAAGTTTGATGGTGGTTAGTTTAAATTGCACACCATATTTGTTTTAAAGAAAAAAGAAAAGTAAGAAAAAAGATTATTACATGTGATTAATCTGCTTGTATCCAAACCACAGACCTCATTTAATTCATCAATTAAACACTCCAGTCATTCCATCTACGAGTCTTCTGACCTGTACCTCAGTTATATAATTCCTACATTTGCCCATATCTTACTATAAATCTTTCAATGATATTTGACTGTGGGCCTCACATTCAAGTTATTTATTTAAAATTGTTGAAGTAACCCTTTAAATGTTGTGAAGGCTCAAATGAAATTGACCATTGTGTGTGTGTGTGACTCATGTTGGATGTGTATATTCGTGTGTCAGCAACATTGGATTTCCACTGCAGTCAATAGTAGGCAGCAGCTTTACATACAGTAGCAGCAGCATTAGAGAACTGACACTGTGTCACAGGTCAGCGCCGTGACCTCAGCCTCTCTTTGCATAAGCAGTCACTTCTAGCTCTGAACAAAGATGCTTTCACTGATACCCACAGAGAGCTATAGAAGTCAAATAGAAGCCACTTGTTAAACATCTTAATCAAAATATTCTAGCATTTGGTACTGCCTAATCTTTGTAGTATTGGATAAATAAATCTACCGTTAAATATAGTCTAAAGTGAAGTAACAAATTATATATTGGTATAACGATCTCTATAATTGGATTAATACAAGTAGAAATAATGGTACCTCAGTTCAAACCATCCTCCCATCTCCCATCCACCCTCTTAATGCTGTAATCCAGTGTTCAAAATCGTATCCACAGTTTGTACTTGATAGTGTGTAACTACATTTAGCCTCTGTTTACTCAACCCTGATTTCTGTATGTTATATAATATTAATTTAACAGAAAATAAATTGATAAAATTGTCTGTTGCTCTAGATGGAATAATTCAAATATTGATGCATAACTGTGTAAGCAGCACCTTAATGTTCTATCTAGGTAAAATGGAATTATTTTATATAAACTACTTTATATTCTATTGTTGGGTAATTTAATCAATGGAAGGTATCCTATTTTATTAACATATCACATATTTTGTATGTAAAATCCAAATAGTTAAAGTAACTAGTAACTTTAGTACCTCAAAATTGTGTTAACTGTGTGAATAATTGTATTTCATTACCTACTACCACTACTAGTATTAAATCTAGTCTAAAATAAATGAAACCATTAATAATTTATGGATATACTAATGGCTATAACTTCAGCACCACAGTAGAAACAATGGCAGCAACCACTAAGGCATTTTTAGCAAGCCAGGGAGACCTGGCCTTAAATACTGGCTATGCCCAAGAATACAAATACTTTTGTTCCTATTTGGCACACTCTTGTAATGCTAATATCATATTTCTAAAACAGAAAGTAACACATGAATAAAGTGTGTCAAAGTCTTGATTTTGTTGCTCTAATTGGAAAACTGACAGTGATTTTATTCCCCTTGGTTTTGTACAATTATGTTATAGCACCCAAAGGATTCTGTCAGTATCTTTTAATAATATTTTTTTCTAACACTCTAAATGTTTAGTCCAGTTAGTAGTTCTTACCTTTTGGTTGAAATGTGTCGGATGTAGTACAGCAGGTCCCTTTCACTGCTGCTGCACTGCTTTTGTCTGAATGACTGAATGAGTTTCTTTCTTTTTATAGTGTAGAGATGCATGGTCTGAAGCCCTACCCCCCACCTACATACGCACACACACATAGACAGAGAAGTTATTAGAGACGATGATGTCATCTGACACTGTCTGGACAGGCTTCCTTTTCATGAACACATACATCCACTCACCCTCCCTTTCACTCTCTTCTCTGTACTTCTGTTTCTTTTGCCCAAAGCATGACAGAGCATATTAACATAACAGTTTTTCCTGTCTCATTTCCACACACACACACACACACACCACTTTGGCATGTGCAGGAAGGACAGTGTTCTCACAGGATACGAGGCAGTCATATTTTATTTTTGACAGCCATGTGCTGCACCTACTATCTGTATTTCTCCTAAAGAAAATTTCTAGAAGCCTGCAGAGGAAATGGGTGTAATGTTTTAAGTATTTACTTATATAAGTATGTACTTATAAATTTAAGTATTTTGTGATCTTGACACAAACCAAGCTCTTGTGATCATTAGTTAAAAATGTGTAAGATTCTGATGTTAGCCTAAGATTCATTAAATACTTTTTAAGATTTTTTATGATTTTTTTACTTAACTGAACCAAAATACAGTATGCCAATTTATGAGGTGTGGCAGTGAAACAATAAAAGTATGGAATCTTGTTTACAAAAAAAGAAAATACAGTTTTGTACAAGAATAATAAAGAGTACATACCCTTGGATAAGGTATTGGATCTTTATAATTCAAAATAATAAAAAGGATTCTGCCTTATAACATAAAAGTGTACACAGGACACAGAACATGTTCTATAGAGTAGGGATCGGTATTGAGCCTCAATACTTTTGTTGGTGCCGTATGAAATATATAGCACTAAGAATCAAAAGATAAGTAAAAGTAAGCACTGACTACTTATAAAACTTAGAAATCTTGCCTCAAGGTCTATTAGTTATTGATCTTCATCAGCAGAAGGAGATTGCTCAACTGCTGATGTGCTAAAATAAAAAACTCAGAAATAGCTACTAAATGGACCTTGAGGTGATATTTGTCTAAAGTCATTTGTAGCTTCTTTTCTCAGCTGGTTTAGTTTTGTGGATATATAAACCAGTGTGACCGCTAACTTGTGTCATCTCGAAGAAACCAAGATTCCAGTGGGTACTATATGTTACGTACTGCAATGCCACAATCAGGCTTAAATACCCACTTGACCAACACTTTGGCCCCAGTAGATAAATATTTTAGGTGACCTTTTTTTCAGTTGAACCATTAGACAAAATGTCCACTTTCACATAAGAAATAGCTGAATCTAATGGGCAAGTTTCCAGGAAATGCACTGAGCACTACATGTGCTTTCTTTAAATAAGGTTTTCTTGATCATTATTACCACCAAACATAGCAGTTCATGTTGCTTAGCAGGGCTTTAATATTAGCTTATCTTTCATACAGTCACTCTCTTGACTCTCACTTCGGGGTAGGGGGTGACACATGAAAACACCAAATTTGGTTGTGGGTTTCAGCATTCCTTATCTCACTACTCACCAAGCATCTGGACAGGAAAAAGAATGGGAATGAACACACTTTTTCCAAGTCCATCTGGAATGAGGCCTCTGACAGACACACAAAAATCCTAATTCAAGCCACTTCTTCTCTTTGAAGTTAAAAAGCAAAGCCAGTAAGAGCTTTCCTGGATTTGACATGACTTAACTGCCTCAACTATGACGTTTTTGATGTCTATCTTTTTGTTTTCTTTGAGTGAAAAACAGACAAACTGCTGTATCCAGAAGATGTTCAGGCATGGCAAATACTAAGCCATGGTGGAAAGAAAAAAAGGGGAACATTTCAGGGTTGGGTCACCCACATTACAAACAAACATGTTTTCTCTCTTCCCTCTAATGGTAGGTTCTAACAAAATGTCCCTTACACAATTTACTTATTGATATGTAACAGAAATGTACTTTAATGTTGGTTGTGTGGTCTAAGGGCTTGTTGGATTGATCTCACAGTGTCTGAAACCTCACATTTTACCACAACACAATGCATTGTCATCTGGCAATGCACTTGCTTTTGTAATAACTTTTCAGAATTGTAAAATTTGGCCTCATATAAACTACTGTGCAGTAATTTGGTGTCTGACAAGCTTTCAGACTAAAACACTCCAAATCTCAGATACAAAAGCCCCTATATGAAGTTATAGGAATAGAAAATTGACACAGCCACCTCTTTGTCCAGGAGAAATTATTTCATGCCTACAAGAAACGAACATGCTAAAGATGATGAAAACAGAGTTTGTTCTATCATTTTGCCTAAGAGAGCTCCTATGTCCAGTGATTTTTCTGATACCATGAGTAAAGTTTAGCAGAGTTACACACCTGCTGTCTTACTATAATACCAAACAAAAGGGATAAACCCAAGCTATAAACTTAGATGACAAGGTTTAGGAACTAGATTGTCATTGTCTTTAGCTTTTTATCTTTCTTCATGCCAAGACTGTGTCTGTATCATTTATAGGGCCATTTACATTGTTGTGTCCTTTGAACTTGCCTTGTTTTTTAAACTCAAATGGTTTTAGTTCTGTCTTGGTGGCTGTGTTTGAGTGTTGTTACACTTTAATTGCCTTGTTAAATCACATAATACAGCTACTTTTTTATCAAGCTTAAGAAGCGGCAGTTACCACTAATAACTTGGAAATGTGAGTGCATGAACAAACACAACCAAACAAAGAATAATAGCTGTGAGTGACCTCACAAGTTATTTTAGGAGCATTGTTTTGTCACTGTTGTTACTGCATGTCATTCTGCTGTTTGTTTAGACAGTGTTGCCTAAAATATTCAGACGCATCAACACATTTTTTTACTGTAACTTGGCATAACTCCCATAAACCCCAGAGGATTTGATACATTCCACATGAGGTTGTGAATGGAAATTTGGGTTTGTACCACCCACCCAGTTCTCTGTGGGGGCTTCAACAACATAAGAATCAACTGTTGCCAAGACAACAAACAACATCACACACACATACTTGTTAGTCATTAAATCCTGTGGAGGAGAAGCAGTAGCTGTTACCTGACTTGTGAAATATAATGGCAATATATAAAAACAATATGATGAATAAGAGATAACTTAAAATTTTCCTCAAAACATCCAGAAATGTCATTATTTCAGACAGTGAGAGGAAACCTATCTATACTAACTATAGCTATCTGTTAACAGAAATCTATCTAAATAATTTGTCATGTAAACACAATTTCTGTGGAAGTGTTCTGGAAGTGTCTGCCCCGAGGTACAGCAAATAAACAAGCCATCAACAGGACACAGCTGGCACAGTGTTTTCTAGAACTACTTGCTTGCAAAAAGATTTATTTATCATATAAATAAATCAGTTTGCAGCTGTAATTATTGGAAGCTTTCAGATAACACATCTGAAACCTAGAAGGAACACTCATACCTACAATGCAAGACAGCCAACTCTCAAGGTCAAAAGGTCAGTTAGTGGAACAGGGAATTCCCTCTTACAATACATCATGTGCTCACGGCCCTTTCCATGCTTCTTCAACTTGATGTCCTCTGCAACATATTGGTACGTTTTTTATTGTAGTACACCTAAAGGAATGCACATTACTAGAATACAATGGTCGCTAAGAGTCTTTTTTCTGTTTCAATGTATAGTTTTAGTGTGTTTTTTCAGGTGTAGTGTAATAGTTAGAATACACAAATGCTCAAATCTACAATGTCATTCTGTCTAAAAGTTCAAAAGGCCCTTTCCCTTTCTCCTTCAACTTTCTACCTTCTACAAAGTTGGATGGTGGAATGATAATGATTAACCATATTTTCTCAACAATGATGCTTGAAAGGTAAATACATATATGTGATTATATCATGGAATAGTCTGAACGGCAAATATAAATAAAGTTGAAAGTAGAGTTAAAGTGTAAATGTGAGGATATAGAAAAATGTATCAAGAATGTAGATAATATTCCAGCTACAATTGCTGAAAAGTTGATGATGGAACATTGGATTATGATTAAAAGACACTGATTAATGTACACACAAAACCAAAAATGTTAAACCCTTTAAAAAAGTTTTTTGTAAATTAAAATAAAAGGCGCATGCGCATGCGATGCATGCAATGTGCGCATGCGCTTGTAAGTGCGTGCTGCCCGATACGGTTGCTCCGCTCGTCTTACTTGCTTACTCTGTACTTATGGGTTTTTTGTTTGGTGTTGACTTGTCTGAGTTGTGCCCTCCACAAATGTGCTGGTGGAGAGGTTTTTGGTGTTTTTGTTCGCTCTGGAGGTGCTTTCACTTGCAGTCAGCTGAGCGCAACAACAACTTCATGGCCGCTTTTGTTTGCACCCGGGATCAGCTGATTGAACTTAAGCCGGCCATGGTGACCAGATCTGCGGACATCCCGCAGGAGATCTGGAGAGAAAC
>JAVQJD010070872.1:0-16405 GCA_036023655.1 Nannoperca australis | reverse complement strand
TGTACTTATACGAAGGAATGGATTTAAGTGTCCCTTAGGCTTATTTTGGCAGTGTTGCATACATTTACATTGTGTGTGTGTGTGTGTGTGTGTGTGTGTGTGTGTGTGTGTGTGTGTGTGTGTGTGCGCGCGTGTGTGCGCGCGTGGGCGGGCGGGCAGGTGTGTTTGCCCTGTGTTCACCCGTACAGGTTGCCTGTCAGTGTTACCAGTCCGATCACACACTGCAGGGCCCGGCCAGGACTCACTGCTCCACACTCCAACTCCTCAGCTCAACTCCAACAGGACGTCAGTGGTGCGCTGTGGGCGGCAGAAATATGAGAGACTGTACCCTGTGATGCTGGTCAGGCCTGATGGGTCTACAATAAACATCAGATACAAAGAACCGAGACACATCCTCATGGTTAGTACACCAGCGCCTTCATTCTCTGCTTTTAACAGGGGTATACAGATTTTAATAACTACTGATTTATGAGAAATACATTTTTATGTCACATTAGAATACACTTAAGTTCACATTTAAATTTGAACATAGGTTCTATTTTCATAGTTGTGTCCATTCTTCTCGATTATGGTAACGTGACCTTGATCTGCATCAGAATACACACAGTGATATACATTCATGTTTTCTTTTAAGCAGCGTCAGTAAATGAGTCTTACTATGTTCAGACACCCTTTAAAGGGGGACTCTAGCGGTTTTAGTGTTAAGCTTCCCTAAATTTGCCGCAGCAGTGACCCTTTAAAAGTGGCCACTGTTGTTTTAGTGTGGATTCTGCGTGGTGTTCCGATGCTGTTTTACTGACTTATGGAACTTATAAATGGTATGTCGGTCATGTTCCACATGATATACCACTTCTCACAGGTATATACAGATTCTTATTGACATATGCCACTTATTATAATATGCTGATGCTGTGTAAGAAGAGCTTATCACTCTATTTTATGTATTAAATAGTAGTGGTAAGATATTTATTATTTGCATACAGCATCAGCATATCATAATACGGAGTAGCATACATCAATAAAAATTGTTTAATGCCTGTGAGAAGTGGTATCTGACAGTGAAAGGTGGGTTTACTGTTTATATGTGCCTTGAGCCAGTAAAATGAAAAAAAAAAGGTTGAGATGCTGAAATGTAGTCCCTTGTGTTCTGGTATAATCTTTAAGTTTCCAAACCAAAGCTGAGATAACTCTGGTGACATCTTCACGACCTCATCAGGGTTATTTTTGCAGACTTGACAAAGCTCTGCCAGAGCCACAGAGGACATTATGTAGCTGTTTTCAGAAGCTGAGTAGTAACATCCTGCTCTGTCACAACCCTTTAAATACTGACAACTAACAGACACGCAGAGCAAAAATCATAACCTGCTGGTTCAAGATAATAAGGTGCACTGGTCCTATAGCGTATGACTCCATGAGTATGTTCATTCATTTTTCATGTATTGTATGTTTATTGGTGTTTCTTCATGTGTTTTAAAAGATGCCAGTCAATCTGTCCACTCTGTCTGAAGAAGAGCGTCGAGCTCGACAGAAAAAGAGAGAGGTGAAGAAGCTGATAAAACCGACCACCATGCACTATGAAGACGACTTCAAAGCTGAAAAATACAGCCAGTTCTGGAAGAAGAAATAATGTGAATGTAAAGCACGGCTAGGACATTATCCCTAAAACTCAGACTGTCACTTGAAGCTTCCATTTGAACATATACACTATGTTTGAACGTGTCAAAAAAGTGATTCCTCTAAAAGATTCAATCGTGGGACACCCAGACTAATGACATTTGTATGGCTGACTGAACACCACGTGTAGAGGCGGAGCTCTACTGCTGAACTACACTTGAAGTGTAAATATCCTGTTAAAGCTGCAAACCGTAACAATGTTAAGTTAATAAAGGGTTTTTAAGCTGTGTACCATTGTGGTGAATTGTCATAAAACACACCAACCTGTTGTTTGATGCTCCAAATTCTGCTGTGGAAAAATGCTAATGGTCTTGTTGGGACACACATGGCCTGGTTGATAGGTCATTCAAGTAGACATGCAGCATACTGTAATATGTTGCAGCAAGCAGCAGCTTGTCATATCTCTACTCTTAGATGACATGTTAAACCCTTCACTCAAAAACATGCATTTTTGGCAAACTGCTCCTGGGTGCATTGACTTAACAGGTACATACATTATACACCTTTCAATTACACACCATAAACTCCCAGCAAAAACAGTATTTCCTTAAACCAGTCAGCTAAAATAAGCTGTTGTAACTGCACATAATAAGTGGAGGAAATGTATTTAATGAAGGAAGCAAGATAAGTTAATGTGACATTAGAGTCTCCTGGTTGCAAACAGTCATGAAACCGGTTGATTCGTTATCCTTGTATTTTAGTGCCAATCCACTTCTTCACACTCCTACCCAGTAGGTGGCGGTAATGCACCATTAACTGGGTGGTCAGGTGCCAAAATCAAACGAGGAATAACCTTCTCGCGAGAATGACATGCCTTAGAACGTTGTCCTTGGTAAGTCCACAATGGGGTACTGGGACCTACCAGAGGGCACAGACTGCGTCGGAAAAACATGGATCACTACCAAACTAGGCACGGCTTTAGGTAAATATCAATAGCGATAGAATCATATAAGTAGTGTGTTGCGCTGGTCTGTGAAAGCTAACTAACTGTGCGACACTAGGGTTAATGGTTTAGCTAATGCTAACGTGTGTGAGCTAGCAGGCTATCCCTGGACTGACATGAAGCAAGCAACGTTCAGGTGACAAAACAACCGCTAAGCTGAACAAATATTGCTTTGCTTTATTTCCGCAAATTTTACTGCAGAGCTGTTTTTGGATTCGGTGTTTCCTTAAGCCACAAAGAGCCAGTGTATTGGGTCCTCGGGTTTGTTGCTGCTAACCGAGAGCTACCAACACACATGAACCCTGGTGTTGTGTAGAGGAACTTGTCAGTATAGGTTAATCGTTTTGAACAGTTCTGAAGTTAAACTGTTTGGCAGAACTTCAGTATTCTTGACATCCTTAATGAAGATTATTTAATACCAACTTACTTACACAGATAATTATTTATCAATAATATCAATGTATGCATAATCATTTATACATAAAGTGTATAAGGCTGTCTGTTGGTCGAGGACACAATCCTGGATGGTTGCATAGAAAAGCTCAGGGAATCAGTTATGGGCTGCTCTTTAAGGGAGGTTGGGTCGTGTGGCCATTTAAAACTGCAATAATCACTTTGGTGTGATTGTGGTTGGAGGACACATAATATGAACTAGTTTGTTTCACTGCCTCTACTGAAATTCCATAGTCAGCCCCAAATGAGCATCGTGACTTTTTTTGTTTGTTGTTTGTGTGTTTTCAGGCCTGGTTGGTTCAGCTTATCACATAGTGGCATTCCAACCTGATTCTGCACTGGCAGCGTTACAGAGGGCTACCAGCACAACTGTCACCTTGGGTAAATATATATATTATTCAAAAATCCACAGTTGTCTGGTCTGCAGTGTCATTTTCAGATCATACATAGTGCCAAAGCCCACTGCTTATAAACATAGTGATAAAGTCAAAGATTTCTCCTGCTGGAATGTGTGACATTTCTCAGTTCTACTTTGAATGTGTGCTTTTCATGGCATGCACACACACCTCTAAAACTCTCTAAATCCCTGCTTGTCAAGAAAGCCTAAAATCTGTCAAACAAATGTTTTGTAGCTCTTATTATTTCGTTCTGGTAAACTGTGTCGATTCTGATCAAAGAGCCCATACCAAATTCCATCAGTACTTGCAGCATAACCCTATTATTCAAACCCTTATTTGGCAATGAAAACAAACATTCACAGA
The DNA here is from genome assembly GCA_036023655.1 of Nannoperca australis. Taxonomy (NCBI): domain Eukaryota; kingdom Metazoa; phylum Chordata; class Actinopteri; order Centrarchiformes; family Percichthyidae; genus Nannoperca; species Nannoperca australis. The sequence continues at coordinate 12,574 of JAVQJD010070872.1, read as the reverse complement.
AATAGCTGTAATCGTCTGAAACTTGACTGACTGCGCACACAGCTATTAGTCAAATAAATGTTGCAGTGGATAATGGACAGTACTGTTGCATTTGCATTCATTTTGCTGGAATGTTTTGGATTGAGGTTTAACTCCCTGGATGCTTTGGCTGGATATAGTAGATAAAGTACATTATATTATACAGCTGCATTAAGTTCTACAGAGCAAGTCATGTGGTTCAAACATTTTGGTCTAAATGTGTTAAAGTATTGGTCTTTGGATTCCACAAATTGCATCACATTGTGTAATGCTGATACGGTTGTGTGTGTTGTACCAGCCACCATGGGAGCCATCTTCGGCATGGCGACGTGTCTCAGTGCTCAGGCTCGTGAAGCCCCAGACGAACCCCTGAATTACTTCATCGGAGGCTGTGCCTCCGGGATCTTCCTGGGAGCCAGAAGTAAGTATCAGTCCTGGCAGAGGAGGCGAAGAGTGCTTTCCCTCTCCTCCAGCCTGCGACCTGGAAATCGAACGAGGTCTGCCATTATTCAGGCATCCGATAGCAACACAAAAAATACATTCAAATTCTATTCACATCCACAGCACTTAATAATGTTACATTAGTTTACATTTGTATAAATGTTGCCGTGCTGCCTGCATGTTTTCATAGTTTGTTCCAACTGTTTTGTTGCAGCTTCTTGTTTTATCTTCAATGGAGTATAGATACATTTAGTCCATTAATCTGTTCCTTCTGAGAACCGGTAACGTCAGCTAACTTTACTGACAGAGACAGAATTTTACTAAATGCTAGATGACGGCAGGGTTTAACTAAACAACGGGCTAGAGGCTACAGTGTGTGATTCCTCAGATGCATGCAGGCCATTAGGAAAGACTTTGCAGTAAAAGTAATTATTTTTATTTGTCCATTCATTCATTCATGTTTATGTGTGTGTGTGTGTTGTGTGTGTGACACACAATTAATTTCACATTATCTTTAAAGGTGGGGTCGGCAGTTTTCTTCTTGCGTCATTGGGCAGAAATGCCACCACTGGTGGTCTGAGAGCAAACCTCTACTTCAGCCCTCCTCTTGGCTCTTTTTACAGGCTTCAGAAAAACTAACCTGTGAGGGGAGACTTTAGCCAATCACAGGTCATTTCAGAGAGATGATTAATTTGTATTGGATAAGCTACAAGAGCAGATGCGCATACACGTCCCTTCAGATGGTGAAAGCCTGATTCAATGGCAGAAAATCCTGCCAAAATCCTGCAACTTAGGCAGGATGCGATTCGCAGGGTAACCGGCTCCTCCTACTGCTGGTCGAAATTGTGGGTTTGGTGGGAGGGGCTTAGCAGAAGGTTTTGCATAGGTTGCACAGATTCTGGCAAAAAACATTAATTTTCAAAGGTAATTTTTACTTAGGTTTTAGTCTTGTTTTGTTAAAGGAAACTACAATGGAAAATATTAAATAAAATATAACATTAAATATTTAAAATAAATATGAAAATATAAAATTAATACAATTTTAAAATATAATAAATGAACACTGCTTAACTGACCTAGCGCCTGATCTGGCTCCATCCATTTACTGCCTCACTAGCAGGCACCTCACAATATTAACGTGTTGTACAGAACCACACAACATAACTTGTTAACAGTTGTAGAGCATAACATATTATGTTTGATGGGGCAACAGGGAGAGCTCATGGAGTCTTCATCCTCAGTTTCATTTTTATATTTCTTTCGCTCAGATAGACATTTTTAACTGTTGGGCTATAGGAAAGGTCAGAGGTCCATCAAAACCATTACAAAGAATCCTGAGACAAACATCCTGAATGTACACATTAAGAGCACTCTGGGCAATAGTTGATATACTCCTCTGAAGTGTTTTATGGGCTGATCAAGTTTTTGTATAATTTTGCAAGCAAAGGTAATTTCTTCATTGTGTGTGTGTGTGTGTGTGTGTCTGTGTGTCTGTGTGTCTGTGTGTCTGTGTGTGTCTCCATCCCCAGCCCACAGTGCTATGACCGGTACATCAGCGTGTCTGGGCCTGGGAACACTGGCCTACTTCACAAAAATCGGCAAGATGGAGGGATGGAAGCTGTCTGGACCCCCCAAATTATGAGGACAAGATTGGCTGCAAGATTATGTTGTAAAAAGAGTTAATGTAATAAAGTTATTGTTAAAATGACAAAATACACTCGAAGTCATATCACTTGATTTCATCTTACTAGTCAAAAACAAGACTCGGTTTAGTCTTGTGTGTGCGATAAAAGTCCAAGAAGCCTCTGTTATTATTAAATCTGTAATACTTTTGTTCAGAAGATTTGCACTAAATGGATTTTATTGTGCAATATTGTATTGTAAAATAATTAATAAATGCATTGTCCAGAAATTACTTTATTACTTGATATTATCAGATGTGTCTTTCTAGTGCACATCGCTATATCTCTCAATTATTCTCTCTACTTATCCCACAAATGTGCCAATCACATAGTTAAACGGGAAAACTTTAAAACTGAATGTAGCTTTTTCTGAAACAACAGTGACTTTTGAAGCTTGGGATGTCATAGGTCAAGTGGTATTCTTCATTTGACACATGCTCCGATGCATTGACATCCACAGTGCTCTTCAGCTTCAACTGCAGAGCTTTGTCATCTGCTCATCTACCAAGAATACAATGATAACCTTGGTTCACAGTAACATGGTTTTGTTGGGGGGGTTTTGTGACAAGCAGTGCAGCAGGTGTATGTGCAGGCAGAGTCACAGCGAAGTCTCGTGAGATTCTCTGTGTAGAATAAAACATGGAAGCAGAAAAGGCTGTAGCAATTGCTATTCACCTAAAGTGATATTTTGCAGGTACGCTGGTAATGTTATTTAGATATCCTGGGTTAGGACATGGTAAAACGACTTCAATGACACTGTTCTGTTAGGTTCTGTAAATCTCAAACAGTTGTGCATAGTTAGTTTGCACAACTGTTTAGCCAGTTAGCGCATAGTGGTAGCCTTGACAATGAGTCATTTTAGCATTTTCTATGACTATTAAGAAGATGTGTAATGATTGTTAACCTAAATTGATATTTTGCATTAAATCTTAATTAAATGCCAGTGCACCAGGTTGAGCCTGTGTGACATCATTCTGGGCACCGATACATATTTTGGCAAGCCAGCCAGGAGGGTAATCAGTCAGTGATCCATCTGGGAGACAAACCTGGATCAGCATTAGGCCTAGGTGAGAAGGGAACAATCGGGAGGGTTTGCAATGTAAGCTTGGCACACTCATGTTCTAACTTGTGCTGTTAGAACAGAACAGGAAACATTGGAGAGAGAAAACAAGATAGTAAAAGTAATGCACTAAAGTGGAAAGTTAAGAAAACAGTGACTAGACAAAAACCCAGAAGCCGTTCAATTCCTTCCTTGAAGCTCCACATCATTCTGCATGACACCACCCCATTACAGAAGACATTCATGTTGGTTCCAAAAGCACTACAACAGGAAATCAAATAATTTATACAGGACCAGTTGAGTTAGTCAGAATCACTACGCGTCACTGGTCGTGTGTGTGAGAAGGAAGGATGGGACATCCCTGATCGCCATCCCATCCCGTTTCCAAGATCTCACTGGCATCTCTCGGGTCTCAGTATCAAGGGGAAGGTTACCATCAAGGGTTTCTGGTTGAAGAAAGCCAGCCCGTGATCGCTTTTCTAACACCTTGGGGCCTCTACCAGTGGGTGAAAATTCCATTTGGGATTTTCATTTGGATTAAGTACAATTCCAGAGGAACATGAAAGAGTGCTTAGTTGGTTTGGGAGATGTCATACGATAACCTTAACTTAATGTTAACCTTGTCCACAGCCCAAGCTATGAGGACCATGTCCACCACCTCCTGCCCTCAGCTGGGACTGACTTATCTTCAAACACAGGAATATTAGAAACAACTGTAAAACCTGATATACATTTAGACTGCTTTTCTCCCATCGCCTTAATCAACTAACTTCAATGATTTCTTCATCAAAGCCATCAACATACAGACATATATTCTCTGGATGGCATTGCACTGGCCTCCAGCGACACTGTAAGTAATCTTGGAGTTATCTTTGATCAGGATATGTCTTTTAACTCCCACATAAAACAAACTTCAAGGACTGCCTTCTTTCACCTACGTAACATTGCAAAAATCAGGCACCTCCTGTCTTAAAAAGATGCAGAATGACTAGTCCAGGCATCTGTTACATCTAGGCTGGATTATTCCAACTCTCTATTATCAGGCTGCACCAATAAGTCGCATGTTTTCTGACATGAACCTGAGAGACATGAATCAGGTCTCTCGCTATAGGCCTATAGCAGTTATGCTGCCTAGACTGCAGGGAGACTTCCTAGGATGCACTGAGCTCCTCTCTCCTCTCTCTTCCTCTCCAACTGTATTAATTCATATCCCATTAATGTTTTTTATTAATTCAGCTTCTTCCCATAGTTTTGAGCTTTCTCTCCCGTCTCTCTCTCTCCTTTTATTGTTTTCTGAAGGTATTTCTGCCCCTGAAGTCTGGATCTGTGGGTGCACCTTCTACCCCCGTGTTCCTGCTCAACAGCCACTGTTGCTATTATTGATATTGCTCTCATTATTAGTGTTGCTAACTGAAGCGCATACAAAAATGAAATGAAAATGTTACATATGCCTTCCTAGGTATGACCTATGGCAGGCAGTATATAAATGCACTGAAGAGATGTTTTTGATGTAAATGTTAGATACACCCTTGAGTTTGATGGTAGCAGATGTCTACTCAACCATCTGCTTCAGACAGATATTGCGACAGTGTCCACCTCTTAACATGAAAAGGACTTCTGAGCATCTCGCACTTACCTACTGAATACTCTCAAATGATTTCTGTGGCCTAGAATATCTTACTTGATTTGTTTTCTAATCCATGCAGAGCTGTAAATGGGCTATTGATTTAGTCATGATGCAGCGACAGTGTCAGTAAGAGCCAATACTAATATGCCTCAGAAAACAGACAGCTCAGATGGAACTGCAGAGTTATTAATATCATTGCTATTGAACTCTGCAGGTCCTCAGATATGCTTGTTAGCATTTCGACTGATAATAACCGTGACACCCGCCGTTGTCTCAACACCTGAGGGGGTCTGACACAAGGCCTGCTGCCATATCCTTCTAACCCAATCAACGTCTACCCAGATTCCCCACATCCAAACACTTCTCGGTGGAGATGGTGTAGTTGTGTATAAACCAGCTGTGTGCATCAAAAGATCAGTGAGGATAAGCAGAATTAACAAGGATATTGTTTATTAAAAAGTGGAATGTAAAGCAGAGGAGGAAAAGAGACTGTAAGGATAAATTAAGGAGGAGTGTTTTCTCCGATAGCAATGACACTTAGCTGTCCTCTGTTGAGTTATGAATGGATAAGAGCAGTTCTTTGGGTTGCAACACAATTCCCAGGACCCAGTCATCCTCCCTACAGGATGCAGAGGTTAACAACAAGTTCATAACGCGACCTTTAGAACGGCTTAGTCAGCACACACTCCCCCACTCTGACCGCCACTTCCTCCCTGTCTCCTTCCCTCTTGTCTTTTACTCAGACAGGAGGTTTTCAGGGGCCACCTCTGATCCGAGATGAAACAACATTATCACATCCTTGGCCATCACTTCCTCTTTGTAGTCACCTTTTCAACTTTTTGCAGCTTTGACTCTCGTGTCCTCTGGCCTGTTCGGCAAATCCCTAATCCCAAATTCCCTGCTCCACCAACGACCAACAGCACCCAAACTGACTAAATGTCTTTTCCTCTGTCATCCACAATGAGTGTTTCTGTAAAGCTTGTATCCATCAGTGACCTGTGGCCAGGGAGACAAGGCCTGCCAAGTCCAGCTGGGAGAGCAGAGATTCCCATGGACTACATTAAAGACAACCAGAGGTCAGCTTTCTTGAACTCTCACCTTGCTGATCCACGATAACTGTTTCTTGTTACTTTGAACTTGCAATATATAAGACGATGGTAATAGATTTTATTTCATTTAGTTGTGGGATAATGAGTTTTGAACCTGCTGTTTGCTTTTATTTCAGACCGAACAGTTCAAAATATATCTTTTGGTTGCTTCTGACAACTGAACAATATTTATTATGACAGAAATAATCAAGTCAATCATGTATAATTTAGTAGTTTCTATCAACAGACTTTGTTCTCTTGATATTAAAATCATAACACAAACATCTTCTTTTAAAAAGTGGCGTTACTGAAACCCATCACATCTGGCCCTATGCTGGCCCTGTGAGAGTCGTCAGAGGTTATCGCCCCTGAAAACTACCCTCCACATGTGCGCGTATGATGGCCACATTGTAAAGATCTCTGTATTCCCATGTCCGTAGAGGAAACACACAGCATTGTTCCAGCCTTCACCCCAGGGGGGGCAGAGGGATCCTTTACACGGTTGTGGTTTTACTGTAAAACATCTCTCTTTCTGGGCTGACTGTGTGTCAGACAGCTTTTCTGGGATTTATTGGCATTTGTGGATCTGCAGATGATGGACGAATGCCCCTCTGGAGCGCAGGTCTTGTAAAAAGCAAAGGGTGGAATACCCTGTTAAAATGGTGTTTATTTCTTTTGCATGTCTTGTAGGATTGCTCTCTTTCTCTCTGTATTCACATTGCTTTTTTTACCCATTTCTGTCATGGCCTTTGTGCTCTCCAAATGCTCTCTTTATTTTACCCCTTTGCTTTGCTTTTTCTGAAGGCCATTCACCAGGACTGTTGGATTTGCCTTTGACATTGGCTATACATGTACATGTACGTTCAGCAATAGTGTGTACGTGTGTGCTTGTGTTTCTTGAAAATGTCAATGGCTCTCTTTATCTAGATGTTTTTGGGGCCTCATGCTATAAGCTATTACCCTACAAACCACATTTTTCTGAAGAAGCTCCTGTGCAAATAGACATAACATACAGTTTGGCAATGAATTGAAGGAAAAATCATACATAAATATAGTGCCACAGCAAGCAAGCTTTGCATAGGATCTACAAGTCTCTGCACTCTACTGAAGGGATGAACAGCATTTTTCCAAAAGATATTATCTAATTTGGCGTTTTGATCATGAGGATGGGCGACACATCACTCCAAAAATCTTTATAACCTATGTGTATAATGTTTTTTAATATGACTGTACCTTTCAGGCCAAAATTGCAGCAAAAAATATTTTTATGGCAGCGTTTAACATATCCATCTCTAAGATTGCTGCCTCTACCTCAGTACAGTGAGAGTTCAAAGGAAGTGCATTTGTGTCCACAGCATCAAAGAAAACTACCCTTAAAAACTTCACTGTGAGCAACAAACTTGAATTTAAATAGGTGGCCACCTCTTCAAGTTTGTTGTTGTGAATCTACGCTTTGAAGCAGAAAAAGTTAAACAGCACTGTTTTCAGGCCTTGCCATTTGTTTCAAATCATTGTTGACTGATGCTAATAATAACTTCAGTTATCTTTGTTTAAAAGGTGATGACTGACAAAACTTTGATCATTCAAGGTTTGTTTCACTGAGAATGATGCATTACTCTGAGAGCTGCGAGAGTAATGCATCATTTTCTTTCCCTCAATTAAACAATTCAGCGACGATGACACAGATCTGTAGAAATCTCAGTGGGGGCCACTCAGCAGTCTGGAAGCGTGGGACTAATCACTCAGCAAGGGTGACAATTCTGCTAAATAAATTCAAAGGTGACAAACTGGAAACCTTTGAAGATAGATCATGACTGTGGGTAAAAAGCAACAATGCTACATTCATGATTCATAGTAATGAACACTACTTACCTTTGTTTTAGGGGATTTTCTCAAAAGCCCTCCAAACTGCAAGAGAAGAAGAGTTACCAGATACTGAAAAGGAGATTCCAAAGAAGTAACCGATGAGCTAATAGATAGATCTCTACATTCCTATACATGTTTTTTGGGTCTTGGCAAGACTGTATCATAATTATCAATCTAACACACAACCCTTTTCACAAATCAATACATGCATGAAGCTCAGGAAGGCCACTGGGCCAACAAGATACACTATAACTAGTATATTCGAATTCTGCACCAACGACCACATTTAGCCTTTGTCAAACAAGGCCGCCGAGGCATTAGCAATTGGAGGAAATGCTAAAAGTTTAAATTAAAAGTTATTTTGTGAAGAAAACTTCAGCCTAAACTTTTTCTAAAACTTTTGTTTAATATTAAGCCTCCATGAAAATACGAGCAATATTGTGTTTCTACACTTGTGTGAAGCCTTTCTTGTTCTGACACAGATGCTATCATGCTAAAGTTGGTGCCCAGTGAACCCAGCTAGGAGTGTGCAGCTGTCTGTTATGGAGTGTGGGGGACCAAACCTTTGAAGAGAGTTTGCAGTGAAAACTGGACTCTGTAGGAAAATTAATGGGACCTTGACTGTGAGAGGAGAAATGGTGTTTTCTTGCCAAGACTGGGTGCAATTGAAAGGGCTTTGGTTCTATAAATATCACGCTTTAAGATTTGTTTTTAACATTTGAAGCAGTGGTGCATTTCAAGACAATGTCAGTACAAATAAGGAACTCTAAAGAAGCCTCTCTTTTGATCCTGAACAGATGACACTACATTATGTTTACTGCTGTTTAAGATAGGTGAAACATTTTCTAGTGTAGCTTTGATTGATTGTAGCTGTCAACAGAGAAATGTAGACGAGGCAAAATTGTAGTAAAATGTTATCACAGTGAATAAAAAAGTATACCATTAATCATAGAAGAAAGAAAAAGAGATATGAGCAAGGTACATAAGGATTTTGCGTTTTAGCACTGATTATCCTTTTTGAATATATTTGAATTGAGACTGAAAGTTCATTCTTGACCTCGGAAACAGTAGTTCTCACCTCAAGGTCGAGTTTCCATTTTATCTGAGCTCATATCTTTGTCTAAAAGGTGGGGTGAAACATAACATATATTGTGTGATAAAAGTGAACTTACTTAAATGTAAATATATTCAGTATACATATTCATATGCAGTTGCCGTTCAAGATCATCAAGATGTCAAATACTCCAGTTGAACTCATGTTCTGTGTTCGTCTGGGAGATTAGAGTCTTTCAGTAGGTTAATTTGTGTCTAAGAAGTTTAATTTTAGCCACCGGTGTCACAGGAATTCAACACTTTGTACTCTATCTTTGACCCAGAACACATTCAGCTGCAAAAAAGATTTTGTTATTGCCTCAGTAGCAATAATGTGCTGGCCTCCTCAGATGTGGATTACTTTTACAGTCCCATCTATAACCCAAATGTCGATGGATTGAAACCATCCTCCGCGAAGAGCACACCTTCCCCAGCGTCACGGTTTTTCACATCCACCGCTCCAACATCCCTGCCTTCATTCTACAGTAATCCCATGAGTTATCACCCTTGATCAGAGGTGAGCTTTCTCACCTTGGTGCTGCAGTGGAGGCATGTGTCCTAATCTATCAAGGAGTTTCCCCTTCCTGACCAAGACACAACTCCTACTGGGACTCAAACTTACATGGCCGACAAGAGTGAAAACATGGGAGATAGAAGGTATTTAGAAAGTGAAATGGTCAGTTGGTCGTTATAAAATTGTGTGACAAGGGTGATTCTTGGCGCCTAGACACTGGCCTACTTCTGCAGTAGACAGACATAATTTCAGCAAAGAAAGCATTCAGAAATTAGGCTTCCTAAACACTTTCAGGGCTGACACTATAAACAGACTTGAAGAAACTCCCTTAAAGTAATGTAACTAAGCCCTCTGGAATAGCGCTGGGCTTTGAGATGATTTTGCCATAGTGGCCAAACGTAATATTACAAGATTATGTGATGCACACTGGCCCAAAAGTACTTTTCCCCATACGCAATCATTACAAGGGGCAGCCGTAAAACAGTAAATACAAAAGTACAAAAACCCAGAAATGACCCAAGGAACACAGAAGCCTGTAAAAGCTTGAAAAACGTGTGGACATTAAGCAAGTTTCATGGGAATGAATGGGGAGTAATAACTACCTCCAGCTTGTCAAGTGTTATTTCCAGCTCCTATAGTTGGGCAAATATGATAATAAGGGAAATTGCAGAATGAGTCTTTTATCCTGAATACTCATCAGTGAGAATACTGTGTTGCTTGATGGTCAGGTAATTGGACCAGGGTAAAACAGTGACATCTTAAGGTGTGTTCAGACTTGATGCTTTGTTAAGTTAGCATCATTCCATATAAAGGCAACGCAAAGACCCTAGCCCACCATGGACAGTGCAAATTGAGATGAAGACAAATCTGCAAGAGTTGAAAATGTTTGAACCTTATCCCAAGGCTTTATGATTCCAATTTGGTAAACTGATCAAGACAAGAACACCAAACGCATGGTCAGCACGTACCCTGTGGGGTAAGCATGTATGGTCAAAACAATCTAGTGGTCAAATCTGCAAACTTCAAGTTCTATCAGAACGCACGTTCAGACGTCTACTTGCAGAATCAGGGCCCCAGGTTTTATTGTCGGCTCTGGCACTTTTGGCCCACCCTCACCCTTTTTTAGACTTTCCATGTGTTTTGCCTACCCTTACCTTTATCCAGTTTTTACAATTTTACAATTTCCTTGAAGCAAGTTTGATCAGCCCATTAGATCAGAACTATCATCTCTCTGTTTCCATGGTATCATTTCTTATCACAGTCTATTCTTCAATATTTGCTAGGATCTGATCGAGCCAGTCATGACCCTGAAAATAATTAAAAGGGGTAAGCCCTGAAGGTCACTGCTATTGGGAGCATGCATGTAACAATACAAAGGTTTTCAGTTTTTCGCTGCCAAGCTGTGAAACGATGTACAGTTCACCTCTTTCTTTGTAAGATTCATAGGGTGACCTCACAAATTCAGATAGATGTTCAGCGGTCATTGTCTGTTAAACTTGGAGAAGTAGCAGCGTGTGGTTTGGTCTGGCTGAAGGGAATCTGGAATTCAGACAGTTTTGTTAATTAACTGCCTTATCCTCAGAGTGGAGATTTCAGTGCCCTGCCCTCGCTGTGGAAACTGGGAAGCTTTGGCAGGGAGGCCAGCCTGAGCCTTTCTGTTAATGGGCTTCCTTTAATCCTAGTCCAAGACAGAGAAGTCAAAAGTATCATATACTGTACGTCACCACTGGGGAAGTGCCAACACTGACTTCAGAATACGCCCCAGTTTAATCCCATTTCATTAAGTATACTTTAACCTTTACACAAACAGATCCCTCCTGCAGACAGTGAGTCACAATGTGCTGTTTTTGTATACAAAGCAGGCAGACACGTTCGAAAGGTTCAGTTAGTGATCAACTCATTATTAGAAGGAACAAAACCTGTGATCAAAGTGCTTCTGAGGATATTATGATTACTGCTGTCAGACAAGGCAGCTAATTTAGAACATTCACTTCAACAGTCCCATTGATAAAAGTGGTTCCTTGATTAGAGAGGTCAGAGGGGAATAGAATACAATAGAATAGAGTAGACAAATAGGGCTAACATTAAAGTTGGGTATCCAGAGAACATGTCATGTTATCCTCACATTGAACAGCTTTAATCCAAGCCTCCCCCTCTTAGCTGACACACAAGGAGTCATGATGACTCAAATGTTCATCATATTTGTGCAATATTTTCTCAGGTTCAGGTTATCTCATTTCTTTCCTTCTATTTGTACTGAATATTTAATGTCGAGTCACAGAGCTTCATTTCCTAATGTCAACACCCACACAAACTGTCATAACAGTTGCTCAGCCGGGACAATACCATGACTCAGCTACACAGCAGAGGGACACTGTGTCCTAATAGTGAATATCAACAGTTTCACTTCTGTAGAACACATTTGTATGTCGTGTTCAGAAAACTATTACGGTGTGTTTTTCTTTATTTGAGAAATTGCAAGCCTCGGTCTGTGTGTGTGTTTCAGTACTTAGAAAGAAGTGTGTTTTAAAAGTCAAAAATACATTTAAATCCTCATTACTCTTTGTGTAAGAAAATATAAACTAATAGTACTGTAGCCATTGTTCAAATGTTTTCCTTTTTTCAAAAAAAGAGATAACACGTTTATAGAAACAGCATCTAAGCTTCAAGGCTCTTCAACACGGCAATTACTTTTAGTTTGAATGAGCATGAATGAGCAGTTGAACAACTGTGTTCTTTGGTAAAAGGATTAACTGACAAGACTAAAAGTTAACTGCCGCTACATTTCGGCAATGAAACCATCCAATCACCAAGCTTAAAATTGTGTTATGTGCCCAGCAAAAGTTGGGAGAAGGCAAAATATAACACCATTAAAAAACCTGGTAACTATTGGGAGTATTAAATAAACTTAATTTGAAAATTTTGGGTCATTTTTAATTAATTTAGCAACTGCAACAAGGAAGCGTTTTAAATTCGCTACAGCTCTGATTCACGCCTCTGAATTTGATACAAGATGTTTTTCCATGTTCACATAGTGATAGTTATGTACTGTTATGTACATACTTATTTCAATTCAATTCAATTCAATTTTATTTATATAGCGCCATATCATTACAAAGTTATCTCAGGGCACTCAATCACATGGAGCCGGTCGAGACCAACTTCCACACACACAAAGACCCAACG
>JAVQJD010070861.1:0-10803 GCA_036023655.1 Nannoperca australis | reverse complement strand
CTTCCATGGCACGGGAGCACCACGGTCATGTTAGCATGTAGGCATGCTTTAGAAAGAGAGACAGTGCGCGGGAAAGTGTCACTGCAGAAACAATCTACCTTCATAGTCCATGGCCTGTTGTTAAAGCTATTTGATGTAGCAAAGCCTGTTAACACTTAATTTATTATTATTATTATGTATAACAGGTTACACTTTGTTTTTGATTTACATTTTTATAATTTATTATTATTTATAACAGCTCAGGTCCATTCCAAGTAACCTAAAAATAATGTTTTAGGGCAAATTAAACACATCTTAACATGTTGTATAGCTTATATTTAAGTTGTTAGGAAGAACAGTGTTTAGAAATAAAAACTTGGGCGGAAAAATTTTGTAAGTTTTTATCCGATTCATCGTTTAATCGTAGAAATAATCGACAGGTTAATAACACTATAGGTCGATTATCAAAATAGTTGTTAGTTGCAGCCCTAATATATAGCATGTATTTGATCTGCACATACGGGCATTGAGACGTCACGTTTCTGTCTTAGCTTTTTACCGAAAACACACACTTACGTCTCAGGCATCAGAGCCCGTTGCCCCCAGCAGCAGCAGCAGCAGCAGCAGCAGTGGTGGTGGTGATGATGAAACAGGAGAGTGTTTTGGCCAGGGGAGGAGGGTGGCATGTCGAGGAGCAGACGAGCGGAACACTCCGTCCCAGCTGGAGACAAAGGAGAGGCTTGCCAAAGACCCCAATAGCTCAGAGCTGACTCACACCGCATTGCACATCACACAGATACATGCACGCATACGTACATCATTTATTTACCATCTACTCTTTTTCTCTTCCATTTTACACCCCAATCCCTTTCCTGCTTTTATTATCTTTCTGTTGTATCCCCTTGGTCATGTCCCTTTTTCACATTTCCTGTCTCCCTTATTATTCACACATTGCTTGCTTGCATGTTTCCTCTCTCACTCCACCCTGGACGTGTATGAATGTACAGTCAGTATGAGAAATACACAGTCAGTTTAGATGCAGCCAGATCCCAAAATCCCCTGTTCTCCCCTGCCTCTTGTCGTCACTCTGGGAAATGCAGATAAGCCATCAACAAGCTCAGCAGTTTGTGCAAGAATGATGTAATTTCCTCATGCAGAGCCAGCTGTTATGAAAGCCGGATGTCATAAATCAATCTGCAGGGTCTATGATGTATGTCAGAGCTGTTTTGAAATGTTTGTTATAGTTCTAAGGGAACATTCGTAGACGGAAACACCACAGCTGTTGTTCTGTTTGTTTTCTTGTTTTGTGTTTATTTCTTCCAGAGAGCTCCTGTTGGTTTACATCACAATATCCACTATATTGTCTCAGGGATGGATTTCACTTTCAGACTGCATTAGATGTTTAGGGATTATTTATTTTTGAGCTGTATGGCAAACATTTGACTAAACTCAACAATGCCAACCATAAATAATTAAAAACATTTTCTACGGTACTGCTCGAGTCCTAGTATAACCCACCAACCTGACCTGTTCCTAACAGTTCTGAGAAATGAAATTTGCTTGTTTCGGCATAAATTGCCCTGCGTTTAACCCCAATTTCTCGTCAGCTGGTGTATTTTCAGCAAAATGTTGTGGGGAGGGAGGAGGTCATGGGGGCTATTTAGGTTTCTGGTTTCCTCACTTACTCAGGGTCACATGATCAGGAAGCAGCGATGGTGTGGTCTCTCTTCAGTCCTCAGGGACCCTTGCCTCATGAGGCAAACATGCAATTTAATTTACCCAATCTCCGGTGCAAGAATAGAAGCCTGGGTCGTGATGCACACAGACAAAAGAACATACTCCTTCATAAAGGAAGCTTTTATGTCGAGGGTCCTTGAAGCATCGCACCCTGTTCCTCTGGGCCATCCTTGTGCAGATCACAAGGCCACTGTATGGTTACAGAGACTTGGATCACAAAAGGCTGTTGAAGGGTTGATCACATAAGTGGCTGGAAATTATGTGAACTGAATGTTCTAGGGGAAGATTGAGCTTTGAGCATTTGATGAAAATTGAGTGTTTGACAGGAATTGGCTCCAGATGCTGTAATGGGAGCAATGAGCGTGTGTGATGGAGCAGGGTGTGAAAGTGAGAGAGAATAGGGGAAGCTGTTGACCTCAGGCTTTTTAGAAAGCGGATGTGGGTGAGGAGCGTGATCCACAGAGCAGAGGACCCAGGCTGTAGACCGTGGCTGCTTTTGTGTGCCCTCGTGCTTTTTAGTGCATTTACGTGTGTGTGTGTGTGTGTGTGTCTGTGTGTGTGGGTGCAGTTGAAGTTGCACGTTTGTGTACATATTTAATATCTTCGTGAGCTTTATATATTCGTTTGCCGGCCCATCACCATGCAGGCTTAGTCATCGAGATAATTATCCCAAGCCACAGGTTGACTCATATGTTTTTCAAAGTGTGGCTTTTTTTATTCCCTTTTTCTCTGCTATAAGAATGCAGTGACATAGAACAGTCCGTAGTCCCTCGGCTTTAATACTGTAAGGTTTCACTCTGCCACGAGCAAACTAAATTTACCTTGATGACTCAGAGAAAAATTGTACAGTTCCACCGAAACCAAATTAATCAAACTTCGCTGCTAACAGCTGTGGGTCTTCTCAGATTTTGAAGGGCCAGTGTGTCTGGAGTGGTCTTGTTCTCAAAATGTCTCAGGCCTGATGTAGGAAGACGGCTGTCGGCTTAAACGGTGATGTCAACAATAAGCTTAATTTATACAGGCTGCATGTCTGGGCTAAAAGAACAATCTTTCTTGCAAATGTCTGTATATACATATAGCAAGTATGTAGGACATCTTCCAGATGACACGTTGCAACTGGTTTTGCCCAATCTACTTACAGTTGTCTTAAAGTTTTCTGTGTTCTTCTCCTTATTATGGTCTATTCATATGTTATTGGTATAGATTTCATAAAAGAACATTTAGACTTTAGCCATTTTAGATTGTCGTTGTTGATCATAAAATATAAACAGATTGTGACATGAAGCTTGTGTTTTTCTTTGAACAAACCATGTCTTAACTGCAAATATAATAATGAGATGGGAGGGTTTCTACTAATAAGACTGGGCAATCTGGCAGTGTTCAGATAGACTATTGATGTATTTTTAAGGTCCAGCGAACCGTGAGATTTTTAAAACAACAAGGCACGCTAGCAAGTTCTCCCTGTCTCTGTCAGCCTGTGTTTGCTTTGAGCTATGAGTGTGCAGTGTTTCATTTTCTAAATGTACATTTTTTATGATGAGTAAGACTGTTTTGCTACTAAGTATTTGCCACGGTTTGATGAAGTTAAAGGGGAGAATACTGGGGTAATGTTAATTAGCAGCATTTGATTCCGGAAGTATTTGTATTCATCAGGTGTGTTTGCATGTTTGTGTGTGTGTGCTTGCAGGACTCACCGCATCACCATCACCAACTTTTGCCTGGGAAAGCACCTGGTGAGTGAGGACGACCTGCTGAAAGACCAGAGAGGAAGTCCAGCCTACATCAGCCCTGATGTATTAAGTGGTGAGTGTAAAACGGATGTGCTGCACTTGTTTTGTTTTTAAAGCACGGCATGTACACCAAGCAATGTTATTTTCAGACAGTCAGAAAAGTCCTCTGACTTTCTGTCGTGCGTGAGGTCATCCTCATCCAGTTTTTGTCACTTTCAAAAAAGGGCAATCCAAGAGTCGCGTCTGTTTCGCAGTATCTGATTGCGTGTGCACAGGTGTGACAACCTCCCTCACTGCCTTAAATTTGCCACCATCCACTTTAAGATGTGAAGTGTATTAACTGCAAGACCAGAGCGTTCTGGGTAGAAGAGGGACCCTTGTTGATCAGAGTCCAGATGGGATCCTGGGATTCTTTTGAAGAGCATTGCATAACCTTTAGCAGTCAGTCTTGTGTTTGATTTTCCGGTTATTAGGCAACAAGAAAGAGGTTATGTTGCAATCTCGGACTGGCAAAAAGCTAGGATTTGCTTTTTTCCCCCCTTCTGTCTTTTGTGTAACCAAAGTGATGTTGCATTTTCTAATGATATGTATATGTAGAGGAAGATACATTTTCCTCTTTGTGTGAAAGATTTCCTTTGTCTGAAATAAGGCAGACATCCACTGTTATTGTTTGTCACAATGCTCTTTTGTCAAAGCAAACATGCAGACCTGAGCGCGCCACACACCAATCGTGTTGTTGCTTGAGTGCGTACTTTCACGGTAGACCCAGTTTCATTTTCAATGTTGATTTCCAGAACATCATCTTGGACAGTGTAAGAAGAATCACTTCAAACAGAGCGTTCACCGCCAAACACTCCAAAACTGTAAAATAAAACCGGGGCGTGTGTTTCAGCGTAACGTGACAGGCACACAATTAAACAGAGCTTCAGTGACTCACGCTCTGACTCACTGGAGGGAAACTACTCCCATCTACCCCGAACCCATCGTGTGTGTGTGTGTGTGTGTGTGTGTGTGTGTGTGTGTGTGTGTGTGTGTGTGTGTGTGTGTGGGTGGGTGTGTGTGTGAAGGTGTGTGTGTGTAGGTGTGTGTGTGTACAGTATGTGCTGATGCATCGACATTCATCTGTGAGGTAGTAGTAAAAGTATCTATAACAAGTAAAAGTACTGAAATATTAACTACAAAATGTACTTATTCTGCAGAAAAGTGGCCTGCGTCTGACATCTCCTTAAATCAGGAAATCGTAATACTGATCATTTAGCTGGTCGAGGGGAAGCAACTTTATATGAAGTTAGGAGGTTTAGTCCAGCTGTTTACAACCTAGGGGTCAGGCCCCTCCAAAGGGTCACAAGATACATCTGAGCCGTCGTGAGATGATTCATTTTGGACTTTCCTCTCTCATGTATTCACTTCTTTGAGCCTCAAACACTCATTTAATTGAAACCATCTCAAACGTTTGGGGTGGAAATGGCTCTTTGGTGGAGACGGACATTTGAAACGACACACTTGTTTTTTTACAGGTTACAAGCCAACAAGATTGGAAAACCACTGGTTTAATCTCTAACCAGAATATTGCATTTCATAGGCTTATCATATGTTTGAATGTGAAATCTTGATTTGAAAACGAACTAGTAACTAAAGCTGTCCAATAAATAGTGGAATTAAAAGAAGAATATTTCGCTCTAAAAATGTTGTGGAGCAGAAAAAAGCAGCAGTACCTCAAATTGCATGCAAGTACAGCGTTTGAGTAAATGTACCGCTGACTTTATGTGTGTCCTTGTCGCTCAAACTGCATGCATGGCCACAGGTGTTTGTTCCTCGTGGGTGTGGTACTGTTTGTCTTTTCTTTTTTTGCGGGGAGGTGAGGTGTCAGTAGAGGCTCTCGGTAAGATGATCATGACGAAACTTCCTTGTAAGAAATGTGATTGGAGGACGGAGAGAGTTGCAAGCAAACCGATTGAAGAAGAGACGGATTGAAAAAGAGAAAACGAGGGCTTCCCTGCATTGCGGGATCTCTCCTCTCCTCTCGTCTCCTCTCCTCTCCCACACCCCCAGTGTTGTGGATCAGATGCTGGGCTGGGTGGCCAGACCGGAAGTGCTCCCCTCCCCCCTCTGTGTGCTTATGTAAACGGAGAAGCAGAGAAAGAGAGAGGGGAGAGCTATTTTTAACCCAGGCAGGCTGCAGAAGGAGAAAGAATGAGCGAGTGTGTTAGGAGGGAGACAACTTCAGCATTATTGATGAAGGTTGTTAGCATTAAGTTAAAATGTCAACCCTGGATCAGCGCGGGAAAAGTCCGGCCTACACCACACACACACACACACACCACACACCCGCCACTCCCTTTAAAAAGAAAAGAAAAGAAAAAAATTATTTCATAAGATTCATGCCATGATAAAAATTAAAATTAAAAAGGGAAGAAGTTGACGGGACGGTGATGCTTTGTTCCCTCTGACGAGAAGGAAGTCACTGAAGCTTCCCCAGACTGTGTTTTTGCTCTGTCATGCTCCTCTATGATGTGTTTTTTGTTGTTGTTGTTGTTGTTGTTGTTGTTGTTTTTTATGAATAATTCCTGGCTCCTTATATGGTCACACACTTTGTTTGCAAGGATGTTGTTGTCCTTGATCACATGTGGACGTGTCGCGTTCGCTCGGTGTTGGATAGGTTGCAGTAACTGTTGGTTCATATACAAACAGCGTGTCCACTAACAGGATCGAGGCAAAGGTTTGCTTTGTCTCAGAAGATGAGGCGTGTTTATGTTGTTTCACCCGTACGGAGATCGCACTGTTAAAAAACTTCGTCCGGAAGTATTCTGGCACTTTCCCCTTCTGAGATATTTTAGTTTTCAAGGAGTCACTCTTTTAAAAACTTATAAATACATGTAAATTAAAGTCTTACAAACTTTTCTTTTTTTGGTCATTTTGATACGTTTAGATATTTTTGAGCCTGTCTGTGTAAAAACTAGTAATGGAGAGAAAAACATTTATTTATTACATTTATTAGGGGGATTAATAAAGTCATTCTTCTTCAAATATGTGGGTTTTAAATAAATGTTATTAATTGTTAACTTTGTAGATAAATAAATAAAAACACAAATAAAATGTTTTTGTTCTAAAGATATTTTTTTTAATATTATATTATAGCTTTTATATTAAGTTGTAGACGTGAAACAATTCATTGATGATGTCCATTAGCACAACATTAACTGGCATTAGTTGTAATATAAGCCGGTAATATATTTTTATTTAAACAGCTGCCTGGACTCTTTTTATCACTATGAGGTTGTTGGGCAACCAGTGGAGACTCCAGGAAGTTACAGTGCCTGGCCAAAATCTAGTCCGGCCCATAACCTCCCGCCCACACGGCACAACGTGTTGTTTCTTTACTTGTGAATGAGATATAACGTGTCTATTAGTGAGCTTCCTAGCTGCTCATTGGCTAATTTTGTTACCTTTTGGACAGAGCTAGGCTAGCTGTTTCCCCCATGTTTTCAGTCTTTATGCTAAGCTAAGCTAACCAACCGCTGACTGCAGCTTCATATCTGCTGCACAGACATGAGAGTGGCACTGACCCTCTCATTGACCTCTCTGCAAGAAAGCTAACAAGCGTGCTTTCCCAAAATGCCATCCATTCCTTTAAGTGAAAAGAAGAAAGTTGGAATGTGGCACAAACAAAGAAAATAAATGCAAACACATGTGAAAAACACAGTCAATCACGAGACACTGCTGACCAGTTGCAGACAATTATGTATTTGGAGTCACTGAACAAAGCTATATGAAAGGAACCCGTTCATAGTACTGTGATAGAATACATATGTGTGTGTGTGTATATATGACATTTAAGGTGCCAAAGGAGGTTGTTTAATTTCATTATATGAAGAAGCACTTCTTGAGTGGGAAGCTTCACTAGCTTGTTTCATGGGTTTGTAGCAGATGTGGATTTTAATGAGATGTCCTAAGACTTTGGTGACATAACACAAAAACTAACTTTTGACACAGCCAGGTGTTTCCCTCAGGAGTTGGTGGAGACCAAAAACAGGGCTAAAAGGCGAACGCGTGCTCAAACATTTAGTCACTTAACAGAAATTTGAGGTGGGGGATTTGAGGAACAAAACAATCCTCCATCACGGTATATGTGCTTTTCTATCATACAGTAATATAAATACCAATATAGAGTTTCTTAAAAATCTATTGAGTGAAAACTTTAAAATAACTCGAAGACGTCTGTTTTTGACTAATCCAGCAAGTATCGTGGCTGACAAATCCACGTCCTACTTTTATCACTATAAAAAATCTATATTGCCTCAAAAGCAGTTCTGCTCATAGATCTACACTGCACACAATACTGTAATACACAGAGATATTAAAGGGAAAGATGGCAAAGAATAACTGCAATGGCCACGTTTCTGATGATCTTGCGTTATACATTGTTACACTCTTTACAACTGATTAATAATAAAGTCATTTATTAAGCAAAAATGACGAGCTAACATTACTTCCAGCTTCTCAAATGTGAGAATTTGCTGTTTTTCTCTGTTTTGTGTGAGTCCCAAAACCCAAACACACACTGTTTAGTTGTTTGGACAAAACGGGTAATTTAAAAACCTCCCCACAGTTAAAAACTTGGTCTCTGGAAACCTGTTTTTGGATATTTTTGCCCTGTATCGTGATATTTTAGTTGCCGGTTATGTGGGTACTTAAACTTTTCCTATAAACCCAGCATTAGGAAACGAGCAGCGTTGGCCTACAGGATTTTCTTGATTGCGCTTTTTAGGCCTTAAACGTTAAAAGTTTTTAGACCGAAACAGCGTGAAGAGGTAGAGGTGGAATGTGGCTGAATTTTCCCCCCGCGTTGAGTATCTGTGTCCGTTTGCCAGCCGAGCGTTTACCGCCGTGTTTGTTATCTGCCGAGTCCCTGAAATCTTGTCCCAGCAATAACGTGCCGCCATGAGCCGGAGTCTCCCCCAATATAACTTCTCTTCATCCTCCCTCAGCCTCTTTATTTTTCCCTCTTCTCCCCTCTCTCCTCCCTCCCCCTCTTCCTCTCTCTCTTACTCTCTGTGATGTGTTGTGGTGTTACTGCAGGGACAGAAAATGGCTGGGATTGAGTCTCTGACTCATTGCAGGGAGAGAGAGAGAGAGAATGAGGGATGGGAAAAAGACAAACTGATTTGGGGTTTTTTTTGGAAGGGAGGGTGTAGTGTCAATACTTGGAGTGGTATTATTCAGAATATGTTTAGTTGTGTGTGCGAGCGGCTGATGTGTAGCACGAGTCAGGTACATTTGAAAGTGTTTGAGGCGAGCTCATTGGGAGAAGCTGCTGCTGCTGCAATCTGGCTGTATTGTGATTTTCTGAATGCTGTGTGTATTTAGTGATTGTGCCGCTCCCAATGTTCAGCTGCTGTTCAACAGGCCCGCGTTCCCACTGCTTTGCGTTTCCTCATTTCTTTCCTTCTTTGTCTCTTTTTATTTCACTATTTGCCTATTTTTTTCTTTTTGGTCTTTTGGTTCCTCCCTTATTTTTTGTCTTTCTGTCTTTCGTTCAGTTTTCAGATTTTTCTCTTGGAAAAATGTTGGTTTTCTTTTCTTTCTTTTGATATATTCTTTCCCTGTCTGTTGTCTTTTTTTTCTTCCTCTTCCCTTTTCTTTTTTAGTCTTGCATTATTTCATTCATTCTTCACTTTCTTAATCTATTCTTTCTTTCTTGTTATTTTAGTCGTGTTGTTTTTCTTTTTGTCTATCTTTCAATGTCTTCTTTCTTTTTGCATTTTCTTTTCTTTTAATTCTGATATTGTTCATATCTAGTTTTTTTCCCTCTTGTGTTCTTTTTTTTAATTCTTAACTTTTGAGTTTATTCTTTCGTTCTTTGTTCCTTTTTCCTTCGTGCACTTCTTCCTCTGCTCTCTTTCTAACCCACTCCATTCTCTGCATTTCTCTCTCTGTATCTCTGTTGTTGCTCGCTCCGTTTCTCTCCCCCCTCTTCTATCATTCTTTCTGCCCTTTCTTTTATATCTGTCGTTCGCTTGTTCTTCCTTTCTTTTCCCTCCCTCTCCCTGTCTGCCTTTCCCTCTCCCTGGCCCCACTCCAGTCGCACAAGATTTGGAGCCGATTGTCTATTTATAGCGCCTGTGGTTCGGTCGCCATGACAACCAAGCTGGAGGCCAGGGCGCCAGGGAGCTATTTTTGGAGCAGCGCTGTAATGTCAGACACAGCCTTCTCTCTCTTTTCTTTCCTCCTCTTTCTCTCTGCCTCTCTTGCTGGATGTGGTGTGTGTGTGTGTGTGCGTGCGTGTGCGTGTGCGCGTGTGCGTGTGTTTGATTAAGGATCGGCTGGTGAAGCCTTTTGGTTTGGTCTGCTGTCAGTGTGCAGCGTTAACGTACGCTACAAAGAAGCAGTAAGCCCCCTCGAATCGTTCTGCTCTGCGGGCCATGCACGACCCCCCCACCACCCCCCTCTCCGAGGAAGCACCAAGACCATTTTCTGACTTGACTTGTTGTTCTTGCGGAGGCTTGTGAAGCTTCAGTTCGCTCTTGTGCACAGATTGATTTTGGTTTCTTGAAATGACAAATTCAGGTGTTTTTTTTTTGTTTTTTTTACAAGTGTGTGTGTGTGTTTGCTCTCAGTTTTGCTGTTTTCCAAGTTGTGCAGTTTAGCTTTAATACTTAATGATAATGGTGTAGTTTAATGGTGAATAGTGAATAGTAAAAGAGGCTCTTTTTTTTTAGGACATTTTGTCTTGTAGTTAGCAAGGGTCTGGGCTGTGTGCAATAAATGGATTATGTGCCCACATTTTAACTCCAAATCAAGTATCCAGATTAAATTGAGATGTGTATATATACAGTACCAGTCAAAAGTTTGGACACACTTTCCCACACACACACACACACACACACACACACACACACACACACGCACATATATATATATATATTTATTTGCCACATTAATGGCAAACTATTTTAATTTGATGGTGACTCATCACAGTTATAACCCATGAGTTTCTATATTTTCTAATTCAATTTCTCAACCCTCCTGTCTGTTGCTTTAGTAGTTTTATTTATGTAACACGAACAGTTGCACTTTTTCATGCTGAGCTTTTTTAACCAATTCCAAGCTGTGGGTTCTCAGTTTGACAAAAAAAAGTAACTTGTTTGAGACGATGTGAACATGTAAATAAATTGCTTATAAATCTGGGAGACATAAACAAATTTTGGCAGGTGTGGGGAATAGGCACTTTTTAGGGACGTAATCCTGCCGGCCAGCGTGTGTGTGTGTGTGTGTGTGTGTGTGTGTGTGTGTGTGTGTGTGTGTGTGTGTGTGTGTGTGTGTGTGTGTGTGTGTGTGTGTGTGTGTGTGTGTGTGT
>JAVQJD010070850.1:0-17376 GCA_036023655.1 Nannoperca australis | reverse complement strand
TTCACACTTTCCGGAAAAGATTTGATAAATGAATTGTAATCTTTTAAAATAGTTTTACAGTTGTAAAATGTTTGTGAATGCAGGACATTAAACGTTCAGAGAAGCTGTGTGCATTATTAGAAATACACTCGTCTTAACAACTGTGAGGACAGCAGTCACATGCTTGTACTGTGAAGGTTTCCCAGTTAAGATGAATAATAATGAATATAATTAAGATAACATAATTCTACATGTTATTAATTACTGAAAACAATATTAAACTTAAAGTTGAGTTCAATATTGTTTCTCCTATATTCAGCCATCAACACATATAAGATGTGGTGCCGTGCGCCTTGAACATGTAAAACAAAACTAGCGAGTTTCACTCATTTCACCAGCCTGCCGCTGGTCCAATCATTTCAAACAGCGTTCGAACCCACACAGCTCTGTACATCTGTCAGCTCAATTCGGGGGAAATGTGTGTTTTAGAATATTTCCATGTGTTTGTAGAGTTCATCATATATTCTGTCTTTCATTGTTGCTGCAGCTCTTTGTGGACATGAATATCTGACGTTTGCAAATGTAAATGGTAGATTTTTTAATATAAACTCATGTTTCCGACCTTGAAGTGAGTCTTTCACTTACAAATGATCAGTTGAATTCATAATCCTCCTATTATCTTTGGGGTAAATTTACCCCATTCAGTGCTTAACATCTAATTAAATGTCTGACATCATTGACTTTTCCTAATTTAATGGGGGAAATTAACCGAACAGATATGTTTCCAATGTCCAGCACACGTTTTGTACGGATCTGTGTTCTTTTAGCTGCATAAAAGAAAAAATATGAACATTTTACACGGTATAGAGGTCACATGTACTTTTATGATTCAACGTATATGCTTTAGGGCCCGAACATAACATCACGTACCTGTAGTAGTGATAGTTCCCCTCAGACCCCGTAGTCGTAGACGTCTGTGGGATCATGATTATGTTATTTGATCTCTTGACACTCAACAGTTGAGGCTCATACTGCTGTTTGACACAACGTGAGACACCAGATCCATAAAGACGTCCGTCCTGAGGAATTCAACAACACAGTTTACAGTCAAATGCCCCAAACTGCTGCATCTCCGAACTCTCTCTTTAACCAGAACACACACGTTTAGGCTGCTCTATGTGACCTCCCATGTGGTCCACCTCCCACATAACCATGTCTGTGGGTGCTCTGTGCGCTCTCTCTCGACTGAACATGGCCTCTAAGCGTCTCTAAACGTTTTCTTGCCAATGTCGTTTTGTGACCCCCTCTTTGACAGTGAAAGTGACATGAGTCTCATGCCTCAGCCTCCAAGAGTGGAGACACGTTACCGTCCCAGCATCAGTCAAAAAGGATAGAGGCCTACGTGAGATGACAAACTTAGAGGGGAGGTGTGTGTGTGTGTTTGAGGACAGTTGGAAAGATTCGGATGTGAGCCACTTGTAAGCCGACATTGGACAGCATGTGATGCACAGTCCTGGAATATGCAGGTGTACAACGGGAAATCCCCTGTGGAACGTGGGTACTCAAACAATATGAAGCCGGTAAAACTTCAGTCAGTCAGTGAGATTTAATGCCGCTGCAGATGTTATCATAGCCGCTAGTAGGTATTCTGCATGTTTCAGGGTCGGGTGTGAGTGTGTGTGGGGGGTTATGTTTTCAAGTCTTCAAAGTGACATAAAGTACCAGACGTGTAAACTTTGATAACCATCTGAATTTGGAGGTTTAAATTGCTGTGGGCAAACTAATAATACACAGTTTACGGTGGCTAACGTGAGCTAATGCTAAAACTTTACATAGACACTGTGTAAGTGACTTTAAAAACCCATTATATGTACTTATATGTACACATTCTTGGCCAGTAAAGCTGGTTGTGATTAAAGCTAGCTGAGCTAAAGGGGAATAAAAGAGGAAAAGTGAAAGTGACCTCTGTTCCTGCTGTAGAAAACATTCCCGTCTTTATCGTCATCTTTACACACAGTGATCCACTGAACTGGCTGTGTGCTCCTTTCTGTAGAATAAAATAGAAACGTGGACAATAATTGAAAATGCAAAACGTTTGTTGTTTGTTGTAGTTGTAGGAGGGGCCTCAGGAAATACTTTTTTAAATCCTAATTTACACTATAAGACTTAACCAAATAGTTTCTAACCAAAACACAATCCAACTCTTGTGAAAATAGTTTGTTGGGACCAGGAGCACTTGGACAACACCACCGTCACGACTTCTAACACGTAATAACGGAGTGAGAGAAGATTCATTTAGCCAGGAGTTTGGTGTAGTATAATTTGCAGCATAACATTTATTATTCAGTTTGATTCTTTCATTTGCTTAATCACTAGCATCTAGTTTCGGCCTGCTACTCGTGCAACTCGTGACTCACAAGCATGTTGAAAAAACTGTGAATTTAGTCAAGTGTCACGTAACTCTTCCCTTCACCTCTTCCTCCTACCTCTTCCTCCTTCCTCCATTCTTATCATCATTTCTTATTTTCCCCACCCCTCGCTGCCTCTCGTCACCCAGATCGCTTTGAAGGGAGGAAATCTGCACTTTTGCACAAGCAGCAGCAGCAGCAGGGATGAAGTGATTCACTGTATCTCCATACAGAGAGAGAGAGAGAGAGAGAGAGAGCTTGACACCTCTGCACCATTTCCTCTCTCATCAGTTTTTCTGTTGTTGGCGTGTTGATCTGATTTGTGTCGCCCGTTCTCCTCCTGTCTGTCTGTCTGTCTGTCGTCTTCTTCTTCCTCCACTTGTTGCTCGTTGTTGCTGCCATGGATCTCAGGACTCTGGTGGCCATCTCAGCTCTTTTGCTCGTGACTGCTGGTAAGTGCACAGTTGTTTTTGGGGATGTGTACAATATAATGGAAGAATAGAAGAACCAGGCAAATCAACTAGTTTGGTATGATACTGGTACATTTCCAGGCCTCAGTTTGAACTGCACTGAAAAGTCATACATTACTGAAGTGTGAAAAACACTTATGTATGCACAAGATGTAAGACAATACAGACATTATTTTTGATACAACAAATGGGGCAAATATGAGGAGAAAACAGTAGGAACTATGAAAAACGTTACATTTTGGACCCAGATCTTTACCACAGACTCAAAATGTCTAAACACAACAGAAGCGGGAATCTGTGTCGCCAGTTTAGTCCAAACTCCAGCTGAATGGACAGTTCTGGACAGACACTAGCCTCACGCTAGCCTGAGGGCTGCTAGCTAGAGCTGACGTTCATGTTGATTATGTAGTTAAAATGGTTTCTCCTGTGTGGCTCCCAGGTTTACTTACCAACATCCTGTTTGGTTGTAAAATCACCTACATCTAAATATAATAAGGGTTTCATCCACAAACAGTGGATTTACATTACATTACATTACATTTAGGCATTTAGCAGACGCTTTTATCCAAAGCGACTTCCAAAATAAGATTTAGCAACAATTTAGGGTTCACAGTATAAACTACTGACAAGAAACAGATGAAAAGCTTTATAAATTACCTGCACGTGTAACATTCGATCGTACGTCACGCTGAAAAATATGCTGTGCTTTGTGGTTTAAATATTAGCATGCACTGCTACATGCTAATAAGTAGAGTTAGCGTGTGCTAACTGTGCAGACATGTTGTCCTGACTTTGTGTCTTCTTGGTGTTGATTTTATTTCCCCCTCAGACCGTCAGAGGCCTCTCAGCCTGGTCTCCTGGATAGAACTGATGTTAATCATCATGGCTGCATTTCATTTAGGTGTTCTTGCACTGCAAGACGTAAAACGCAAACACTATTAAGAGCTCATTTGTGCGCATGCATTACATTTTTTAAAATTAAATTAACACCAAAAACATAAAAAAAAAAAAAACATCAACCAAGCCCTAGATGAAGCATCCATATATTTGTTTACTTTTTAATTAATGGTGGCTTCACATTTCTACTTGTTCGCACCATCATTATCACCATCACTATCATTATTCGGTTCAGTGAGGCGGGGGTCACATTACGAGAGGATGCAGTAAAAGTTGTCAAACTCGACTCTACTTTTGCCGCGTCACAATTCTACGCAATCCTTCAAGCAAACCTTTGACCTTTGACCTTTCAGCGACGTGTGTTTGCACCGTTAACGTCTGCAGAGGATATAACTGAACTGTTGCCACCGTGACTTTCCACAGCATTACAAACCTCCGTGCAGTGTTTTGGTGTAGCTGGACTGTATTTGATGGTACATCATCACCTAAAACAGCACGTTCCCTCCAACGCAGCCGTGTTTTCTGTATGAACGCCCGGTAAGGGCCCTTCCTCGGTAGCTGTGGCAGACTGGTTCAGCGGGGCAGTGAAGGCATCACTGACTCCCCGTGAGAACATTATAATAATTATAACAAACAAAACAACAGAGATGACTGATGGCCGTTTAATTAATTATACTTTATTACACTAAAAGGACTTGGATAAGTCAGTCGATCATCGTTAACTTGGCAAATATTAAGTGAAAAGTCATTTTGTTTGTTTTGATGAGTACGTTTTCTAATCTTTTTTTAATATATTAGAATTGACTTTCTATAAAGTACTGAGCCTTGATTTAAACCGAACATGTGACATTAAGCGATGAAACTTTTTTACCTTCA
The DNA here is from genome assembly GCA_036023655.1 of Nannoperca australis. NCBI lineage: Eukaryota > Metazoa > Chordata > Actinopteri > Centrarchiformes > Percichthyidae > Nannoperca > Nannoperca australis. Next base: position 12,746 of record JAVQJD010070850.1, on the reverse strand, counting down.
AGTGTGTTTGTTGGAATCCACGACTAATAAACTGCAGACCTCTGCAGACTTTACCCACCACTCCCAAATCAAACATCTACTAGAAAATACACCTCCACACACACACACACACACACACACACACGCATATGTGATATTTAATATGTTTCAGCCTGAGATCAAAATGTGGTCGACTCGTTCTCGTCATCAGTTCCAGATCCACGAAGACACAAAATGAGAAATGAAAGTCGGGACAACTTCACTAAAACTAGGAAGATTATGAATTTTTAAAATAGACTTGAACTGATTGTTTTGGAGGCGTGATGGAAAAGCACGATAACCACTGAGATACTGTAAAATATACAGTATGAGGCCGACTGCACGCCTACATTTCATCTTAGGAAGCAAATGCTTTTATATTTGCATTTTAAACTTGTTTTGAGTATAAAAATAATATCTAATTCGCTCGAGCGAACGTCTCTTGCCTTTTTCACGCTAGACATTTTGACAGTTTGTGTAATTTTTAATTAGATAAATAAGTATGTGTGCGTTGAAATTGACCTCAAGTCTGCTGGAAAAACAAATCACACGTTTTGTTATTGAGTCTCTCAAAAAAGAAATACAGATTTCTTGAAATGAGACAGAATTAGGTGCAGAGCGACATTAAAAGTCTTGTGTCTCGTGAATTAGGCAGCTGTGGTGATGGAGTTTTTTCAGAGTGGGTCTCTGGCCTCGTCAGTGTTCACGGGTGGGAAGCTGGTGAGGGATCATGCCATAGTCACTTCACAGCAATTAAGAACATTTTTATTGATTTAACCTTTTATAATTAAACACTCTACTCTCGGTTTTCTAATCTGTGCGCACGTTTTGCAGTCCATGTCGTTAAACGTTACACAATGAAAGCTTTAAAACATCCAATAAAAAACACAACATACCATTAAATGTACTCTGAAATCTAGATAATGAAATTGTTTGCAAATCCGCGAGCACGAATTATAAACTGTGCTCTTGGATTAATAAACCGAGAGCACAGTTTCACACACGGCTATGAATACAAGAGAGAGAAATAAGGGAAATAAAAAGATTATATTGATATAAAATGATATGACGATGAAAACACATGCAGAATCAGAAGTACCGTCCTTTAGGTAATTGTACATAAGGAGAAGTACTCCACTACATTTATTTAACAGTTACTTTGCAGATTCAGACAAAACGTGATCAGTTTGTAAAATATGTCACATATAATAAATATAAACATTTTCATCAGCAACAATATCCTTGTAACATAATAGACAGTAACTCTGACACGGGTCATTCTACCTTTACTGTGGATTTAGATATTTGAGGCGGATTTTGCTGATAATATTAATTTTTGACTTTTTTAAATTTCTAGATTTTGAAAGCAGGATTTTTACTCGTAAATCACTTTGTTGAATTGACACTTTTACTGAAGTAAAGTGCAGAAGGAGTTTCTTATAGAAAGCTTTTTATATTGTGTATACATGTTCTAATAGAATCTAATTGTATTATTTATTCAAGATAAAGTACAGTTTAAACATTTACAGTTTAACAGTACAGCACAGCATCAGTCAGGGAGGTCCGATCAGTACTGTCAGAGTTTAACAAGTGTAAAATAAGACCTGCCTGATGGCTCCAGAGCACAAGGCCAACAAGACAAACCTCCAGTACTTTCTAGAAACACTTCCAGTAGAACTTTTATAATGTCGGTCTATCCAAATAGGAAAAAGAACAACACGTTTTCACATTTAGCCGTCGTGGTCTCTCGCTCATGCAGATAGTTTCAGTTCTGTTTGCAGAGGCTTTGAAATCCATGCCGCTGAAACTTGTGCCGCAGCGGAGCTGAATAGCAGCAGGTCTGTGGTGTTCAGAGCATCAAAAAAGTGACATTAAAAAAAAAAAAAAGTGACAGAGCTGCGACTAGAAAGTAGTTCCCAGTGAAAACAAAGTCTCTTCATGGCTTCATACCACGGCGGGTACATGAGACCATAACGCTTTATTTATTGATTGATTTACTGAACTGGCTCTTAAGTAAATTTTATTTCATTTTTGTGCTGGTATTTAAATGATGCAAAAAGTGCAAACTGTCTTTATAACTTATAACTTATGGAACATGTGAGGGATGTTATACTTTCCTTTGGCACATGATCATATTTCACGTTATAAAATGTACGGCAGGAAATCAGCGGCAAAAGAATCACCTAATCACGTACTGTTTTTATATAATAAAAGATAAAATGTAGGTTCACTGGAGATTATTTCTTTATTTCAAGGTACCAACAATGTTTTAGTCAAACTGGACATATCATGAGGAAATACTGCTCATAGTGTAGCTGCACTGTCATGCTACTGTCATGCTACTGTTTGATCTCCTCTTTGCAGGATTTGTGGAACGAGTTTATGTAGTTTTTAGAAATCCCTCATCTATAATCTTCATGCATTTGTGTCTCAGTTGTTGTTGTTTATTTGACTCTGTTGACCCTTGTTTGCTGTTGTTAGAGTATCAAACCGTGCTTCACATACGGCCATCGAGTTCTTTAAAGAATATATATATATATATATATATATATTATGTAATGTCTGTCCTCACTTTCTAGTGTTTTTTCAGGTGAATTTAAATAATCTGGATGTGTGGGAGGTTTTACAGGCCTGATTATTGTTGCACACACCGCACTAACTTCCTCCGCCAGTCGAGCTTGTATGTTACCTGAAAGGCGAAACACGGGGCAAAAAAAGTCCGGGCGTGACTCACGGGTGCTTGTAAAGCTTAACTGCTGTGAGGACATTGTGATAATGAAGACGAGGGTTTGTGAGCGGAACAGCGAGAGGACTTTCCGTCAATGAATCAAACTTAAATTGGAAAGTTTGAATTGAAAGTGTGTTGATCTCTGTGTTCTCGTTACGATCTGATGTCATTCTCACAGGATCAAAAGAGCTGGGAACCAACAACTGCACCCAGAGCCCCAACACCACCAACACCACCAACATCAACAGCCCCACCGCCAGCAACTGTTCCTGCCCCAGTCCTCCTCCAGCACACACTCCTCAGACCAACAGCGGTCCAACTGTCCTGGGCCTCCTCATCATCACATGGACTGAGAAACATGCGGGAATCCTGCACCTCCATCTTCCCTCCAGCTCCCTCCTGCACGTCTGTTACAACAGTAGCATTTACATCAAGAAAATTCTGAAAAATCTGACAGAGAAGAACAAAGTTTGTAAAGACACACTGCAGACGATCAAAGGCGGACAAAACGGGTCGGGTTATGAAATCAGAGAGAGTGGAGCATCAAACGAGACCATCTGTGAGCCCCTCATGTTCAAATGCCCAGGTTGGTCTGCTGACTGCGGCTGTTGTTTGCCTGTGGATGTGTGTGTAATGAGCTCATGTCATGTCCTTGTGGCTTGACATTTTCAACTTAAGAGGCTAGCATGATGCAGTGTGTAACCACAGGAGAGGTGTTATCTGAAGACACACCCTGAGTTTGTCATGTTGTGCAGCACCACTGGTAACCTGCACACAACCTGTAGCACTTTAGAGTTAGATCGTGTTGTTGTGGAGTATTGTTTGGACATTTAAACCAAACTTCTCACATGCATCTGTGTTTTATAGTGTCTCAACACAAACAGAGTCTCAACTTCTGATTTAAACATGATTTAAGTAAACACGACTAAGAATACTTCCAGGCCTCCGATGCAACTTTTAGTACGTTACAGCTGTCGATGCTGTCAGTGTTTAGAAACACTGCAGCAGCAGAGAGGAGACATCAGGGAGCTTCCTAAACATACAGAGCTACATAAACTCTGCACATATTAATGGCTCAGTATCTTACAATTATGAGAAGAGATCTTGTACTTATGAGATAAGAGATGAGACATGCACAGAGCAGGCTGCTGTACACGTCACAGACTTTTCACTTAACTTTAGAAACAGTTTTTGCTATTTCAGTGTTTGTCAGTCAGCTGCCACACTGTGAAGTACAATTGAACTGAAACTTGAAACTCTTAATGCTGAATTATGTTAAACTACATGCATTTTGTAGACATGACCGATTGTTTTGCCCAGAAGGCCTGAGAACTCTCTGTGGAGCGTACTGGACCTCAGGGTGGGTTTTATATCAGTGACCGTAACACTGATAAAATCCTGTCTGTCGCTGCAATTCAACATGATCTGTGTGTGTGTGTGTGTGTGTGTGTGTGTCTCCAACTGAAGTTGTCACAGATACAAAGTTACAAAGGCAGCTGCATTCCTACAAAGTGGTGACAGCGTTGCTCTGCTGTGTGCTGCTGATCGTGCTGCTGCTCCGCTTCACCAGACCCACCGTGAAGGCCCTGCAGAAGAGATGTGAGTACACACACACACACACACACACACGCATGCATACACACGCACACACACGCACACACACACACACACACGCATACACACACACACAAACACACACACACACACATAAACACACACACGCACACACATAAACACACATACACACACACACACACACGCACGCGCATGCATACACACTCACACACGCATACACACACACACACACATAAACACACACTGGCACACACATAAACACACATACACACACACACACACACACACATGCACGCATACACACACATAAACACACACACGCGCACACACACACACACACACACACACGTGTGCATGCAATCAGAATTTTCTGACCTAAAACCTCTGAAGATCATCTACAGATCAAGAAAGACTGATGTGTTAAATCCAAAGGATTCTGATCAGACTGACACAATCTCACTTCTTCAGTCTGCTTCATCAGGACTGTGTGTGTGTGTGTGTGTGTGTGTGTGTGTGTGTGTGTTTTGATCAGATTTGACTGACAGGGACCAAACAGCTCAACAGCTTCTTCGTCTTCAGATTCTGATTCAAATGTTGCTAAATCCTGATTGGTGCATGGACGTACGTGACATCACCTTCGTCTAAATTAAACCCCACCCACCTCAAATCAGTGAGAAGAAAATGTGTTCACGTAGAAACTCATCACTCAGAGTAAGTCAGAGAAGTCAGTTGACTCAAATCTGATTTAAAAACACACACACATATATATGTGTGTGTGTGTGTGTGTTTTTATATATATATATATATATATGCACTTATCGCTACTGGTGTCAAGCTACAAAGACAGTTCTGCGTTAATATGTCCGGATGAGAGGTAGGATGCCCTGTAATGGCAACGTCCCCAGTTTGAGTCTGGCTGGAGACCTTTGTTGCATCATTTCCTGTCTGTTTCTGGTGTCTCTTCTCTAATGAAGGCAAAAAAAAAAGAAATACGTATCAAACTAATATCAGTAAGAGAGAAAAAAGATGTCTTTCCTGTAACATGGATGAAGTGACCCTTTAAATGAACGAGTGAATGAATAGATTGTAACTGGCCGACATACCAGCTCAAAAGTGAAGCTTTTAAAGAGGTGTGCATCATTTTGGTGCACAGGCAGCACCGCGAGTGCAAAACCTGTGAGTCGTTGCAACATGCAACACGTCATGTTCACTGCAAGTCTCGAGGCCTCGCGGCATCTGACGAAAGGAGTTCACTGCTTCACTGTGGGAGTTCTGCCTGCAGTCATATTTACATGATCAGTGTTTGTGTTGCTTTGTTGGTTTTCAGTGTCAGACAGGAGGCAGAATCGCTGGATCGGACCCACACAGAGTCACAGTGGTGAGTCACACACACACACACACACACACACACACACAGTCTGACAGGATAAGTGTGGTATTGTTGTGTGTGTGTGTCGCAGCCTGATATGTTGTCTTCCTCTGTGCAGTTAAGCTCCATTGTTGTCCAACAACTATTAAAAAGACATTAGTGAGCCATACTGTTGTTTCTTCATCACCATGAACACACACACACACACACACACACACACACCGTCCTGCTGCCCCAGATACTCACTACAGCACCAAATCTGGATTAGTCCACTGCCTCCAGTGACCAGCTGTTGTAGGAAGTCACTGAGCCTTTAAAAAAAAATAAACGATATATTTGTGAGGTGTCAAGATGAATGGGTCTGAGTGGCACAGACAGGAAGTAGAGAGGTCAGAAAGAAGCGAGAGACGTGCTGATGATCTGAGTCTCTAACACTGCAGTTATCCTTCAGTGTTTGTGTCTCACCTGTTTGTGTCTCTGTCTCAGTGTCGTACCATCGAGGGAAAACTGTAGTTAAAAACAACGACGGAGAGAAGAGGCTGTCCTACCCCGGTAACACACACACACACACACACACACACACACATGTTTAGAGTGCAATGTTCATTCTATTGATTCTATTGGTTTAAATCCGGCTGCTCTTTATCTGTGTCATCAAATCAGCTCTGGAGCGCCTGGCGGTCAGTGACAGCAGAGAGCCTTCATCCAACAGGAACAGTGACTGCAACTTTTGACATGCTTCTTCTTCCTCTGTCATCATCATCATCATCATCATCCTCCTCTAAATGTGGGCTGAACATGTGTTTTTTATATGTGACTATTTCTTGATTTGTATCTTTGTGCAGGAATATCCCTGTTTACTAAGACATCATTCAAGATCATTTATCTATTCATATATTTGCTGCATCACGTACAGAAAATAGCCAAAGGTCAGTATTTACAACCGTCAGTGTACAGTATTGTATCCAAACTCAATTTAGCAGCAGTTTGTTTAATAAATGAAACTGGAAAAAGAACAGATTACTCAAGTTATATTTAAATGTGACGTTTTAATGAAACACACTTATTAGCTTATTATATTGTGCTCAAACATTTCTGGTATTAGCAGTTAGCTACTTCTTAAATTATGAGTGCTACATCTTAAAAAGTCCTGTTGCCAGTTTTGAGCTGCGTCCAGGTGACTCTGGGACATATTGCTCACTAGCTTGTTTGCTAAAAAGCTCCAACATGGAAATCAGGCAGCGTGGGAGTTTGTTAGAAGGTGTATTTTTCACTTGGCTAGCAGTTTCCTTTGCACTAAGCTAGGTTAAACTCATCCAGAGCCTATCTCTGTGCTGGACACACACACACACACACTCACAAACAATAAGCGAACTTTCCAAAATGTCCCTTAAGGGCCCATGTGCACAAAACATTTTCTTATGGCAGAAAAGTGCCGGCAGGGCACTGAGGAGCGCTGGGGTTAAAGTTTCTATGACAGAAATATCTTATCTGTAAGTTAAGGGCGTGAGTACACCGCTAACAAGCAAGCTAAACGCTCACCAGCAACATCCAGTGTCACAACAAGTCTCTCCTGCAGCTGATGTCTAATTGGTTGCCAATGATGTCACCAGCACCTCAGACGGAGCGGCTTCACAAAACATCAGAAAGAAAAACACTTTGTGGACGCAGGCCTTTAATCCGAAAACCGTTCATGAAAAACATCCTGAGATTATTGATTTAATGTCATCTGATTCACTGATTTTGTAAGATGAGTTGTTGTTTTTTTGTTTTTTGTTGTTGTTGTTGTTGACTGTTTGGGATTTTTAAGTATTATTGTATTATTCAGTAAAATTATGTGAAGTTGTGTTTGACCTGATTTGTTCTGTTTGAAGTAGGTAAATGGAAAATGTTGTAGATTTTTGAGAAGGCAGAACGACAGAGAAGAGGAGGAGGAAAAGAGAGTGAGAGACGAAGGTGGTTACTAAGTGCAGAGATGTGGTTTCCTTTGCCGTTGACACCAACTTCCTGTTTGTGTTATTTCTGTCTCAACCTGTATATCTTTCCCCCTCTCCCCGTCTCCTCCTCTCTTTCTTCTCCTTGTTGTCTTCTTATGTTTCTTCCAGTCCCTCCTCGTTCTTGTCTTTTGTCTGCTTCTGTTCTTTTCTTCCTCCCACTTTCTTCTTTGTCGTCTCCCATGTGGTGAAGTCAGAGGTTAATTCATTAGTTCACTCTCAATCACGGATTGGATCAGAACCAAATGTTGTTCTGGCAACACTGATGGAAAATGTTTTTTTACTAGAAATGTAGAAGAAATGAAACTCAGTGTGTTCAAGTCAGAGCTGCTGGTCTGTGCCTGCACGTACTCTCACTTTATTCTCACTTTAAGGACAATTTCAATCCAACTTTGAGATTTATGTTTCCTTGTTGCCTCAAATTAAATGAGAATTGCTCCAAAGTTTTAATTTGTGGCATCAACATGAGCTGGTAGAAAAGAACTTTAAAGCATCCGTCCATGCGTCCATGCAACCAGATCCAGACTCTGCAGCTGTGAAGGCAGAAACACCTGCAGAAAGCAACAGAAGGAGAGAGAGAGAGAGAGGAAGGAGTTGAATTAGAAGCATTATTGGGATGAGAGTGGGGATTACACATATATATACAGATAAGTAAAAAACTACTTAAAATAATATAGAAAATGTAGACTTCCAGTTAAAAATAATATAAATACAAATAAGTGCAAGATATTTTATTGTTATTAGTTTATTTGAAGATATTTGTTCTGTATGTACCGTCTTCATGGTGGTTGTATTCCACTGGACGCCCTTTTCAGGTTTATTTATCTCCCTTCTATTGCAGCACACACACACACACACACACACACACACACAGAATGCATTTCATCCTGTCCTCTTTTTGCATGTGCATGCCGTGTGTGTGTGTGTGTGTCCATCTGTGTATGAGTGGGTGTATTGTGCCTCGTCGTCCCCTCGTCAGGTCACGGTATGAGATGATAATCTGGCCTCATTGCAAATGTCCCATCCAGAGAAACAATGACAGATGACTGCAGATTACATCTGCAGATTATCCAGCGGGGGATTGACGCGGCGAACAGTAATGGAGGGAGAGAAGAAGAAGAAAGAGAGAAATATTGAAGTGTTTGTCATATACAGATAAAGACATGTTGAAAAGAGATGAGTTGTTGAGCAGAAAAAAGGCATAAGACAGAGAAGAAAGAGCAGTTTGGGCCTAAATCAAAGCCTTTGGAGACGACCTTTTTAAAACAATGTTACATTTTCTTTTTTCACATCCATTTCATGTCCTCACATCATCAAAAGGTTTGATTGACAGGTGATCTTCAGGCAGCGCTGTACAAACAACACCAAAGACAGAAGCCAAAAACATAAAAGATGAAGTTGTCGATGAGCTGCAGTGAGAGCAGGATCCCGACACTGCAGCTGGATCTGTGCAGCCTTGGCCTCGACTTCGCAGCTGGTTGCAGATAAAAATAACAAGTGTCGGGGCTTTCTGTAGCAGAAGGCATGAACGTTAAGCCCAGGAAGATCAGTTTTTTTATTTATTGGGGAAATCAAAGCAAAGAAATCTCCAGAGATTCTATATAGAAGAGGAAGCAACGCCGTCACTTTTAGAGAAAATGGTATTTAACAAAGTGACACACATGTTTAGAGGTAAAGAGTGCCCTCAGTGTGCTGGAGGTAGACAAGTTAGTTTTCTACAACTGCACGTCCATGGAGATAATGGGCAGAGCTACGGCAGCCCAGCAGGGACTCACAAGAGACCCACATGGCCTGTACTGGTAAAACATCAAAAGCAAGAGAGTGGGTCGTCCTGAGATGCCAGAAATAACCAAATAACCTGGAAGAACTGGAAGAACCTGGATAAACCTCCAGTACTGCCACAGCTACACAGACAGTATCGTCTCTGTCTCAGGATCAGCTGCGTGATGGACTGAAGTTCTCTCGTCAGCTGGTGTGGATTAGTGTTTGAATACGTATGAACGCTCACCGTGGATTGCGCCATCATGCCGGTTTGAGTGTTAAAAGGAAAAGACACGAGCGTGAGAAAATAAAGTCAAACAGAGCAGACAATGGAAGACTGACAGTGAAAACAGGCTCATTTGATTGTTTTAAGCCATGTCTGATCATGTCCTGTGAGACACACAGGTACAGAGCTTAAATCTACTCAGAACAAAGCGTGCGACACATACACAGTTAAAACCCTCAGGCTCAGAGGTAGAAACATGCAGCAGTCACACATGAATCTTTCATTTACAGTCACTTCAGATGAGGACAGGACAGACAGGACACTGTTCTGCATCTACAGCAATTAACAAATTACCTGACCTGGGGTCTTTGGGGCCCCTGGGGGTCCTGGGCACTTGTCTGCATTGTCAGTTTTTATTCAGTCTATGTTCAGCCCACATTTAGAGGAGGATGATGATGATGATCATTCAGCATGATGATGGATGTACGTCTTCCTGACTTTGCCTGCTGCTTCCTGTTGGTGACCCACCGACGGGCGGAGGCGGGCATGCTGAGCTCGGGGACTTTAGGGGGGAGGGTTTCTGGGTTTTATTTAGTTTAAAAGGATCCCCATTAGCTCCAGTACATGATATATTTCATATTGTGTTACATTCATCACATGTAAACCTCCAGTTGTGTTACATTTCTGGTTAGTTAGTCTCAGAGGTAAGAGCCACCACCAGGGAACAAGAACAAGACATTAGACGTGACCAACACTGAAAACATGCGCAGTCCAGACCATAATTCATTTGATCTCACACACTGAGTCCAGTTGGAGGTGTAGGAAGGTTAAACTGCAGAGGTTCAGCAGGAGGCTTAACAGCAGCCTCTCAGAGGCCTCGATGAGCACAGGTCTGCAAAGAGGCCTCATTTCTACTTTACGGCCCCAAAAAAGTCCAGGGGACGAGGGGAGCAACAATAAAAAGAAAAGAAACCAGCTCGCTAGCAGCAGGAAGAAAAACACAAAGTAACTACAACGTGAGAAAACAAGTACTGATCAGAAAAACCACCCTGGAGTAACGCGACCGACCCAGGTACCACAACCTGCAGGGCCCCGTCTGCATCCCCTCTCCCGGCTTTGTACACCTGCCACTGATCCTTGATGAGTAACCATGTTCATGTCCAGTATCAGTGTTTTCCAGCTACAACAAGACACAAGACTTGTCACCTGTGCTATTGAACATGTACAATGTCCAACTTTCATTTAACGTTTTACATTTTACAAATATTGAGAATTTGTGCAACATATTGTAATAAAATGTAAAGTCAACAGTTATTTGCTGCTGCAACACCCTTATTTCCCCCAATAGGACTCATTACTGTTAATATAATATAATGTAATGCAAACTGCTGGAAGAAAGAGGGTTGTAATGAAAGTATGCAGAGTAAGTAGGTGGAGGTCTGTTTAGTGGTATTTTAATGCAGTTTTTTCTTCCCCCCTCCTCCTGTGTTAAGCTCCTCTCTCAGTGTCAGATCCATTGTCCTCTAAGCCCCTTCTGCTGCTCTATTACCACTCTCACCCACACACACACACACACACACACACACACACAGCTGTCACAGAGAAACAGGATGGGAGGAAATTATATATATACATATATATATGTACACTTCATGTGCAGTAGATTAGTATGTTATTTGTAGAATATGTACAGCATTAATGTCAGTGAGCACCTTCAGTGCGTGAAGCCCCTCCCTCTGCTGTAGCTCCTCAGACCATGAGGGGAATACGATATGTAGTGAAACCACTAGTTGTGGGCAACAAAGAAAAACAAGTTGTAATAAGCTGTAAGGTTTGGGCACAGAAACAACAGGTTAAAGTTTGGGAGAGACTGCGTTCACGGTTAAAAGAAACCAACACTGACTATTAGTAGGAAATTGTCTCCAGTGTCAAAATCACCCCTCCATCTTCCATATGAAGTCTTGAAACATTACAACAATGCCAGGTCACACATATCATGTGACAAATAAATAAATAAAACACCAGTGTCCTGCAGACGGAGTCATTCGTGGGATTTGGAGTCTGGAGCGTTTACATTTCACTGCTCTAAGCACTGGGCTTTAACTGCTCAGCTTAAAGTCACACGTTACTGTTATTACTGCTATTCAATGTCTGAGGCTTACACAGACACTTCACACACACTCCTTTAGTGTACATGTGTGATTATAACCATCTAGCCACACACACACACACACACACACACAGTGAAGCATTTGGGAAAGTGTTTCATTTCAAAACAGTGAGCTTTTCTTTGGCGCAACTGTTTTAAGAAGAGAGGAAGGAGGGACGACAAGAGAGGGAAGGAGAACAAGAGTAACTCAAAGGGAGGGGGGAGAGAGAGCAAGAAGCAAAACCTGAAAGAGATGGTAAAGAAGGGGGAGGGCGGAGGGACAGAGAGAGAGAGAGAGAGAGAGAGAGAGTGAGAGAGACAGAGAGAGAGAGAGAGAGGGAGAGAGAGAGTGAGAGAGGGAGAGAGAGAGTGAGAGAGACAGAGAGAGAGAGAGAGAGTGAGAGAGACAGAGAGAGAGTGAGAGAGGGAGAGAGACAGAGAGAGAGTGAGAGAGAGAGAGAGGGAGAGAGAGAGGATTATTTACCGTTTTAAACGAATAAATCTGTATTGTGTGAATCTGGCACAGAGAGGGAGGAAAGAGAGGCAGAGAGAGAGAGGGGAGGTTTACAGCAGCAGCAGAGCAGAGCAGAAAAGAAGAGCGAGAAAGACCCAATAATAACTGTTTCTTTTTACTTCTTTTATCTTTTGGTAAAATTATTATTTTTTAAAACCTGCTTTAAAAAAATGCCTCAAGAGAAAGATGTAATCTAGAGCTGAAATAGACCGACACAGGTGGGTGAAAGTGTGTGTGTGTGTGTGTGTGTGTGTGTGTGTGTGTGTGTGTGTGTGTGTGTGTGTGTGAGGGAGTGAGGCGTGTGTGCGTGTGGGTGTGTGTGTGTATGAGGGAGTGAGACCTGTGTGTGTGTGTGTGTGTGTGTGAGGGAGTGAGACGTGTGTGCGTGTGTGTGTGTGAGGGAGTGAGACGT
>JAVQJD010070845.1:15000-16181 GCA_036023655.1 Nannoperca australis | reverse complement strand
AACAAAATGGTGCAAGGAAAATGAAATGCCTTGTGGAAATAAATCATCGTAGTAATAAAACAGCTCAATGGCCAAATGTCATGATTCATCCATGCGGCATGTTTCTGTTTGTAATGAAGGCACTACATTCAAATGGAAACTGTTCAAACTTACTTCACAATTACTCTCCAGCTGGGACTGACTTTTACTGATAGTTGATTAACGGTAAATTTAAATAAAAAATGTAAAGAGTGTGCAGCTTACTAGCCTAATGAAACGCAGCCATTGTTGGGGCAGCAACTACCCAAAGGATAGAACACAGAGTTGTAGCTAAAAGGTCACCGGTTCATATACTTGGACCAGCAGGGGAAATTAAAATAAGGCAATTAATCCGGAGTTGCTTCTCAGAGTAAAAGTGTGGCTGCACTTCCTTTTGTGGATTTGTTTGACTGAGTGAATATGAATTAGGATTATGCTCAGCACATCTTGACAGAAAAAGGTTACAATAAATACTGATAAGGGTGACAAGTGCTTTTCCACAGTGGGATAGCAAGTTCTCTATCATGGGCCAGTCATACCTTCTCTATTAAAGATAGGTATGGAACTATTCAGCTGTTTCTTGGATTGATTCTGCTTTTTTCCCCCAGTTTTTATCCAGAACTATACTTCTGATTCTTGTTATATGAGCAAGAAAAGGAAGCGAATCATGTTGAAAGTAAAAACCATCTTTATCTTCAGGTGATTTAGGATGCTTACGTGTCATTTACCATGTTATACTTGTTTTATTAAACGGCTGATTCTGGAACAGTATTATATGGCTGGGTAATGCCGAAACGCTGCATTTTATTAAATTTGCATTCACTTTTTCCAAACTGCAGGAACTACTTCATCATGTCGGGTGGCCACTTGGTTTGCAGTATCACTGATGTCTTTTGCCAGACTTGCACTAGCATTACACACACACACACACACGCACACACACACACACACACACCCAACAAAGTCACCCCAAAGGACAATGATAACTAGGTAGTGGAGGAACTATACATTCACATGCCTGCAGGAAATACAATAGGGTAACAGTAGTAAACATTACATCGCTGTGTTAGTATTCTTAATAAATGAGAGAAAGAGAGACACAAGAGAGAGAAATACAACTTTGCACAAGACACTCAGAGAGTTGATAGACAGGAGAGAAGGGT
>JAVQJD010070845.1:0-10000 GCA_036023655.1 Nannoperca australis | reverse complement strand
CGCCAGATGCAGAAAGTGAATTCTGGCATATTAGTCACCGACAAATAATGAAATTAGCTTAATCCTCATTAATAAACCAGAGTTTTCTTTACCTTTGATACTGTACATTGAAACAATGGCTATATCAAAGTCTAAGTCATATACATATATTGGTGACAGAAACAACCCAACACTGTGGCTTAGTATTTGCTAGAGGATACTCAAGGTCAGTGTAGATTCCTTTGCACTGGTCTTGCATACACATACACACACACATATACTTTACCTTGCCGTTTGGAATAAGCTTACCTTTCATACCTTGCCTTGTTTAACATGCTTTGAAGTTTCTATCTGTCTACTACATTCTATGCATTTTTCAACTGCTACAGAGTGATATAAAACAAAAAAAACATTTTAGCAAAACCATCAGCATCACCATCTATATTAATTGAAGGACATCCACTGTTTGCTCCCTTAAGGCTCTCTTGACTGAACCATAATCGCTTTTGACAAAATAGCCGTAATGTTAACATAACAATACAAATTAACATATGACAAATTATACAAGTGGTATTATAAAATAACTGTATTTACACAGAAAATGCATTTTCAGCTGGAGATGAGCAGATGAAAGGACAATTTCTAAAATTCTATCTGACGTCAACCCCTTTGAGCATGCTTACACACCACTGTATTACTGACTGGGCCAATTATTAGACAAACACCACGGCATTAACACAGATTACACAGACCAAAGGTAAAAACACTTGGCCAAAGCAGCAATCATACTTTGTCAACTGTCTCATGGCTCACAGTAAAGAGTAGACGTTTGGCCTCACCCGGTGGGAGTCACTGATTGATTTTACATGTAGAACTGTCATTGGCCAGTGTGCAGTCAATCATTAGAAACTAAAACTAAACTAGTAGTGATTTTTACAAAGTGGAATGAATCAGCGACTGCTGCTGAGATTGTTTCCCATCATGTACTTCAATGTTTCTCTTTAAATTCTCTGTTGTGTTGTGACAACATTTTATGTTGTCAAAAGAAATGGGTTGAATTGAGGGGAAATGTGCTATTTCTCCTGCCACTTCTGTGCGACATATTATTTTTATAAAGTGATAGAACACTTTCATAACTTTTTCAGCTTCCCAGTGAAACGTTACATTTTAGCAATTCCACACTTTTCTCCACCTATTCACATCTACACAAATCTGTTGCTTCAGATGAATGAAAGGGGGATTTAAAGGTTCTTAGAGGGTTTTCATTTATCTGTGCCAACATGTGATTGCCAGAGTCATTTCTTTTAGACAACAAGCAAAATCCCCCCACCGTCTGTATCTTGTCTGCAAAATAAATTAATCTCCTGCAGCCCGTCAGGCACTGTAAAACCCATGCACATGTCAATATGACACACACACAGACTCACACTCAAGGGCAGATGTGTGATGTCATGTGTGGATAGAACATCTCAGAGCGTTGGGGACTGAAGCAGTCGACGGTCTCACTCGCCCCCCGGAGAATAATCTAACCAATGATTTAGTGGGAGTCACAGAGTCACTCTCAGGAGCTTCCACTCCAGTAAAGGGATATATTAGTGTGTTTATGAGTGTGTACAGTATGTGTGTGAGTATGCATGGGGGGAGATGTTATTTGCCTTATACTCTCTCTCTCTTTGAGGCCCCCATGAGACCAATTACCAATACTCTGTGACTTCAAACACACACACACACACACACACACACACACACACACACACACTTGTAATCTTACACCACGTAGGAACTGTCGCTGCTTGACTGTGTGATCTGCATAATGGCTCAACATGAGCTTCATACTGTCAATATCCGCGATTCAGAAAAGACCACTTGAAAAGTGGGATTGTTATTACATAAGACCACAAGCACACAGAGAAAAGTATAAGACTTAATTCAAATAAAGCACAATATTCAATGTTCAAGTCAGATCAGAGGAAACAGGAGTATATGAAGTGTTTGATGACACTAAAGCTGCATAAACTTGTAAAAGGTCAGCATAATGAACAAACAAATCTTCAAGAAGCCTCTTAATTTTTGCCTCTTGCCTAGCTATTTACACTGGAATGGACACTAATCTTGTTACACAGCACAGGGAGCCTTGCATCTTTGTTTGGTACTAAGCTTGATCTTAGACTTCCTTCTGGTCACTAAGCACAGGCCAACATTCAGTTTTATTTCAGCTACTTCTTTAAAAATACTTCTGGCTGATTCATTCTCTCAAATGTGCCATTTGTTTGAATTTAAAGAAGCTGTAAGTGGACACATTGTACTCCTCTCATTAGCAAACTTGATGCTTTTAATAATTTCTTTTAACAATTCACATTCAACACTTTCCCACATAGTTAGACAAGTTGTCTCTGAAAACAATAATGTACTGTATACTAATGCCTCTCCGGACCTATCACTAATCACTTTCACTTTCCTCTTCTGTAATTGATGCTACAATCAGCTAATGATCCCCAAAAGGGTGACATCACTGTTTATACTCACTTCACAAATAACATGGTGTAGGTGTGTAAGCCGATAAGGCTGTCAACATAGCCTACAAGAATTCATACATACAGTATGTGGGAATGTATGCCTGCCTATGTGTGACTATGTGTGATTGATGAGAATGAGATGATGTGACATGCAATGGGGCCCTAGGGCTGAGGTTGTAATTAACTGGTAGGAGAGGAGCTGGCTGGACTGACTATAACAATGTCTGGTCCGCGATGACTCAACAGCATCCATCTAAGACCTAGAGCAGACACACACACACACACACACACACACACACAAAGGCCATCTGGCTAGCAGGGTGCAGCTAATTTGCGAGTTTACTGTCTGTCTTTTATCCTGCTAGCATTGCAAAGTTGTTAATTCGTATCATGTAGGCGCCAAATGTGTAAAATTCAACATTTGCTAACATCTTGAAAAAACAGACACAAAAAAGATGGTAAGATTTGATTAAGTGACTGCTATACAAAGCTTGTATAGGAAAATATGACAGCGTGCAGGTTATTTCTTGGTAATTTCCTGTTTGTTTGTTCATTTTTCTTTCCTCTGTTTTTTTCTCGAAACACACACACACACACACACACACACACACACACACACACACACACACACACAGACAACACAAATACAGAAAGCATGACCGTACATTGATTTTACATTCATTCTTAACCAGAAATCCAATCTAATTTCTAAAATACTGTCCATTAAGTGTGAGAGCAGAAAAGAAGATTTTCTGCATGCAAAGAATGGAAACAAACACACAGTTGTTATAACATGTGCAGGTAAATAACAGGCCAGCAGCTTTCTCTGCAGTATATTGATTGCAGCAAAATCTGTGTTTGGTTGTTTTGTTGTTTTGATTGTGATGTTTCATTAAGGGTGAAGATCCAGTCCTCATCTCACTTTCATGGTGACAACACTAGTCATTTTTTCTCTTTGCAAATTGCTCACATTGAAGGGGAAGAAATTAATAACAAAGAATAAAGTAACAACAGTGGTACCTTAAGACAATAAATGTGCTAATTATATAGTTCCTCGCCTTTTGCGCAGCAGGTGTACATGACAGAGTAACACTTTCCAACATGTTTCAAAACAGCAAACACCTATACAGGTAAAAAGAAAGACTTCTCCTTCTATACAATGTACTAATTTTTACACTAAAGTCACTTTCTTTGCTCTCTTTTTATCTTGATTCATTTTCTCTAGAGAGGACAGCACAGAAACGTCTTTTTGTGAGGAAAATAGCCAGGGGAGGTACCTGAGGGCTAGAACCTCAGAGCAGACGCCAGCCATCGCATATTAAAGCTAGCCATGAGACAGCTGGCGTCATGGAGAGATAATAAAAAAGCACAGAGGCAAACATTATTTTTTCAGTAAGTTCAGAACAGGCCATTTTAGATATACATGTACAATGTTTAACATGATTGCTTCGACTGATTACTCTGGATTAATGCACTTGTCATGTATGTGATCATGAAACCACTTTTCAATGTGAGGTCTCTTAATACATCATGCAAGTGCGAGTTCATGAGGCCATTTGTCATGAGCAAGTCTCAAAGGACTGGAGATAACAAATACAAAAAAAGGAGACAGGACCAGGAACACAGAAGTAGACATTGGTCAATTAAATTGGCACAAAGCAAACAGGCCCCATAGAAATATGTTGTTAAAAGACCACATCTACACTCAGACAAAACATATCCAATGTTGTAAAAAAAATCAGTACCTACAGTAAGAAAGTACTTTAAAATACAAAGGATATGTGCATTATAAACATATGCTAAACATAAAATGTGAACAATGTACATTCACACAGGATTTCACATTTAACCTGCTGCTCTACAACTCCTTGCATTGCTCACATAAAAGTCGAAACCTGAAACTTTGTCCCTCCACAGGAATTCATCTTGATTATGTCAGTTTTAAATCATTGAGAGACTCTCACCTCCCATGATACCGTCTGACTCATACGTTTACAATGCAAACAAAAAAAACGATTTGGGAGCATCCAGAGCAAGTGATAAAAGTCACAATGAAAAGTGTAATTACAGCATCCAGTTATGGCTCTTGGGAGGACTCTGCCCTCACATCCAACCCCTGGCCCACAGGAAATAAACTTGCTAGCTTTACTGTCTTAATGTAAATCCTCTGTGAAGTCTTTGTGGGAATATGTACATGCACTGCTTTATGTTACAATGAATGAATCCAATCAATCATGTATCCTTTCTTTTTGTTTGCTTTCATACTGCTGAAGACTTTAGTATTCATGTAGGCACCAGAGGTAACGATGCAGAATAAAGGCTTGGAGTCCAAACAGACAGTTTGTCTTTTCTGTCAATTGTTGTCCTCTTTTCACTGTCGGTATGTATTAATGACAAAGTGTTGCTGAGGCTCACAAAGTAAAAGTGAAGAACCAGGCACAGATGAACGCAGACAGACACCCCAAAAAACTGTCCCTAGCATGCATACACACACAAACACACATCACCTGTATAGCCTGCACTATGGGAAGTATAAAATCTTCTCAAACTGCTCCAGGCATTGATTCCTTTGGCCTCAGGGTATGTTGCCTCAAGAGGACAAACTCACTCATATTCTTTATCTCCTGCTTGCCCTCTCAGTCACTCAGTCCCTCTCTCTCAGTCTCTTTCTCTCTCAGTCTCTCTCTCTCACACACACACACACACACACTCACTCACTCACTCTGTCTCTCATTTTCCTCTCTCTGTCTCTCCACGTCTCTTGACATTACCATTAACAACATTACCTGCAGTATTGGATCTAAATATATCCAGTGAATGTAAACGAGATAGTTGGCTGAGCCGACCTGAACAAATAGCATCAGTGTCAGTGGATTATTAAACCTCTCATTTCTCATTCTCTTTAACAAACACATGTGGTCCAAGTGCATCCTATCCATTTTTTATAACACAGTGAATGTGAAAAGTGTAATTGCTGTACATGATATTCCCGTGAAATTATCTACTTATATATTATATTTATATTCCTGTGAATCCAAGATTTCATTTATAATATCTCTTGAAATCCCATAAAACTGGTAGGTCTAGTTACTACTTAGCTTTTAATATTATAGGCAGGAATACACTACACTGGAATATTAACTTTCAAATGAGGTAATACTTGATCCAAACAAAGGGACGTACTGACTATAACACTATGCATACATGTGTAACATCACAAGTAATCACCTATTTTTCTGCAATGCATCTCAAATATGATCACTGTGTTTTTTACCATAACTGTTGTGAATTACAGTTGGCATTTAATGAAACCAGCTTACTTTAATCCTGTTAAATGGAAACCTTTTCTCCCCAACACTGATCACACTGTCGCAACACACACTCAAATACAGAAAAACACATGCCTACAAGGCGGCAGACACGCAGGCGGGCGGGAAAGGTGTCACACGTGATCCTGTGCACACACACACACACACAAACAAACGCTGAATATTAAAAAGCACCGTAATAGCCTGTCGAGCTTTTTTTTTCGACAGGCGTCATCTCGCCGTCTCTGTATGGATGAATGCACACACACACTTTTTTTCAGCCATTCCTGTTGAATTGACAGCAAAGCAGAGACCCTAATCCCACATAAATGCATACTAATAACTGCCTTTACTGACACACAAATACACACACACACACACACTCCCCCTCAGAATAAGTATAAGAACCAAAGTCAAAAGGAGTGCCAAACTAAATGATGCACACACACTGAAAGTTTTATGGAAAGAGTTCACAGTAACTTCAGCACAAAGTGGAACCCCTTCAGCACGGATCAGGCATAAACACGGCAGCATTGAAGATGTGGTCTAGCGAGAAAAAAACATTGTTTCTTTCACTAACAAGGCAACAATAAACACGTCAACATGATGTAGCATCCCTCACAGCCAATCAGTAACATAGTTATCACCTTGTTTTAACCTGTAATTACAGCACTCCCCTGGGCCAATCATTGTAATTTAGAAAATGTCAAAATGAGCAGTGAGATGCATCATATTTCCAAATTTTGTTCAAATGTGATCAGAGCTCTCTGATGAATGAGTGACATGGATAAAATAACAAACAAATCCACTACACTAACAAAATATTGTCATTATGACTAGTGATGTCAAAAAAAAAAAAGAAAAACAGATAACACACATGTTCAAATAGCCATCAGGTGTCCTATTATATAAGCTCTGGGGAGACATTACCCTGCACAGCATTTATTAATAAGCTAATTTCACTTGTCTCTCTGCGCCTCTTGCCCTCTTTCCCCTGTTCTCTCTCCACACCTTGCTTTTTGGAATTAGTCTCTTTCTTGCTGTCTTTTTTATCTCTCTCTCTCTGTCTGTGTTTTGTCTCAGTGTTTCTCTCTCAGTTTATTTCTATCACATTCTCTCTGTTTTATTCTCTCTGTCTGTCTCTCTGGCATGGTTTGGTTGGTTCTTATCTATTCTCACCACTATCTGGTGTTGGGGGAAGATAAGCATGCATTTGCATGTTTAATGAACCAAACACCCCCAATTCCCCTCAGCATGAGGAAACACACACACACACACACACACACACACACAGAAACACGCACACACTGCTGCTGTTGGCCCTGCAGGCCTCCGTCTCCTTGCCACTGACATGGAGTCACCAGCTGCTGACTCCTACAGGAGTAAACATGGCCCATCTATCCGCCTTCACATCCACAGCTGGAATGACGGACAGAGGGACATTTGATCCTTACATAGTGGCTGAATACCTGATGATCATCACTGACAGAAAGCTGACAATATTTTTGACAGGTTATAAGCTAACAGGATTTCAGAACCAAATATGAATACTGAGGGAAGCTTGACTGAGGCCACACTGTCATTAGAATTAGACAGATACTATATATTTTAATCTCACTATCTTTCAAATTCAGAAATTGGTTATGCATATTTTGACAAAATAAAGAAGATATACCCATAATCCCACAATCTCACTGACTATAAAAAAAACTAACTAGTGCAATGCAGTCAAAAATGTTAATCGCTGTCACTCATAAGATTAAATCAGTTTTGAATAGTAAAGACATTTTCTATAATCGTTCTCTTTTTGGCTTTTGTTCAGACTGTTAAATCATACCATACAGTAAAACCCTTGTTTTATTCAAGAAGCTTTGGCAAACTATTGTTCGTACCGCCGTCCCTGCAAGATATGATTTGATTTGAAAACGTTGCCGTAATAGTAGCAAAATAAGACAGTTACCCTTCCTTCACAATAAATGAGCTGAAGTGTAAGGATGGAGCTGGCCAATACAATAAAAAAAAGGCACTGTGTTCACCACAAGGGAGGAGGAACAGAAACATGTCACATTTTAGCAGACTGTTTCTCTAAGATAGATGCTCAGGAGTGGCAGAGCATCCACTGTTCTGGCTACTGTTCAAGAGATCAGCTATCGATTTAGGCTCTTAGTATACTTGGTATACATCGGCTGTACTTATGTGTCCCTAAGCAACGACCAATCCCTAAATCCCTGCCCGCACTGGAGTGTTCTTCTGTAGCCGACTCTGACCTCTGACTTTCTTGTTGGAGATGCTGAGATGAAAGTGCATTTTTCAATCCACAACATCAATAAAATATCAGTTTTCTAATTTTATTAAGTCTGAATGCCTTTAACCCAACAATTCCATGTAAATAACAGTTAACCTGGCCACTATAAATACTATCAACTCATTTTACAGAAACACAAAGCCAAAGGTAGGGTTCCTCCATATACATTGAAATATGTTGTGGAGAAAAAAAAATGCGCTCACCAAAATGCGAAAAAGCCAAGATGTAATTTAAGGGCAAAGACAGATAGCTAGGAGGAGAGATAAAACAACAAAGAGAGAGGCAGACAGAAAGATAGACAGTGGGGACGACAGCAGTGTGAGAGATGTCGCCACCTGCCACCATTTTTCTCTTCTCCTCTTGGAAATGCATCATCAGTCATTAGGGGGGAGCATGACTTGCGGTATCATCATCACTCACACAGACACACACATACACACACAGGCCCAAACACAATGCGTATTTTAAGGTATAATGCAGCGGCATATAATTTGAGTTCTCTCTATGCAGCGTTTTGCTGAGCTTATAAAACCGCCTGCAGCTAATGGAGTGATGGATACCTCTATTATCACCCAATGCAGGAGACGAGAGTGGGGTATAGTGAGATAAAGGAATGTAATTGGATAGTATTTTAGCCGTGGCAAAAACAGGAGGGTGGTCAGGGACAGAAAGAGAGCACGGGAAAAGCTGTAAAACGGATAACTGCATGATGAAGTCTAAAATGCGATGGACCTGTCCAATAAATTTAATCCAACATAAAACACATATCACCTGATGTGATGATGTGTCTAATGCATGTCTGTAAACTAATTTCAAATTGATGTGATGCAATAATGTAGTGCTATAATGATTAGAATATACTGAGTTCATACATTCAACATGATGTTAAAAGACTTATTTAATTCACACCACACTTTAATTGGGTAATTCAAATGGACAAGGGGGGCAACTTTAATCACATAACAAGCTTTAAAAAGAAAATGTGAAGAAAGTATGTATTTCAGTTTTTAGTAGCCACGCTAGCAGTGAGGCTCTATGGATGGCAATGTCAGGTGGTCGCTTGGTCCACCACTTTTGTCCAGACTGAAATATCTCAACAGCTATTGCATTGTCATGAAATTTTGTCCAGACATATACAGTCCCCAGAGGATGAATCCTTTTAGGTGATCCCCCGACTTTCCTTTTGTGGCACCATGAGGCTGACATTTTAGATCCCTAGTGAAATGTCTTGACAACTATTGAAGGGATTTCTTTACAATTTGGTCCAGGTATTTATGTTCCCCACAGGATGAATCGCAATAACTTTGGTGATAATCTGACTTTCATCTAGCACCATCATCAGGTCAAAATTTTATTTTATCTAATGCTTCAGTTTTTGACCAAAGAATGAAATAAAAGAGAAAACAGTGGAGAACAGAAAAGAAGATAGAATGATAGAAAATTAGACAAAACATAATTCAATGAGGAGCAGGGGACATTTTACAAAAATGTTTCTGTTGCTTAACGTGTGTCTAGGGTCTATTAGTTGCTGTGATCAACTCAACAAGTGTGTGAAGACTAAGCCCATACCAGTGGTGTGAATGTCTGCTCCTCAGGGTAGGACAACTTTACAGTCTAGTAAGTGTAGTTGCCCCTAAGAAAAGTCTTGGGCGCAGGGTGAGGAAATGTGTGGGTATGTGTGTGGGTGTGTTCGTACATGCGGCACAAAGAGTGGTGCTGGTCCCTGCTGGTGTGGAACTAAATGTCACAGCTTGATTAGAATAAATACCCCTATACGGCCTCCCGGACTGGGCACCAACGCACAGCAGGGCAAGCATGTGTAAGTGGTGACTCATTGCTTTTGTGCTCTCTTTTCCTCTCTGTCTCTCGCTCTCTCTAGCTCTCTGTCACAT
>JAVQJD010070836.1:0-10721 GCA_036023655.1 Nannoperca australis | reverse complement strand
CCTGTTAGTTCTCTCAACACCCCCCCCTCCCCCTCTCTCTCTCTCTCTCTCTCTCTCTCTCTCTCTCTCTCTCTCTCTCTCTCTCTCTCTCTCTCTCTCTCTCTCTATAGGGAAGGCATGGCTATCTCTTGGCTCACTGATGGCCTTCAGGTCCCAGTTGGGCACTCATGATGGTCAGTCCACCTACGCCTGTGAGTGTTGTTACCAGTGGCAGAAATATACAGGCAACAACAATGATAATCAGGATACAAAGGAGAGGGAGCCAACACATGTATTTCTTTAGCAAAGAAACACACACACACACACACACACACACAACACTGAATTTGGCACATAATTGATTAACATAATCATTTTGCGAAAGCTGTTTACTCTTTCACCAATTTGTCTGTCTCTCTTGCAGCCCCCCTCTGTGGGAAGAATAAATGATTAGGTGTTGCCAGGAGCAGCTGGAGAAAGTAACAGATAAAGTCAGGACACAGCTGGAGTCAGTTCACCTCATTTAGGCATGACACATACTCTCATACACTCACAAACACACGTTTGCATATGTTGCTGTTTCATGTGTGAATTCAACCCAACTAATTACTTAATTGCTGTTAATTTTCTGTGTGTGTATACCAGCATGTTTAACAGGATAGTTTACCAGCAGTGAGAGCAGGACGTCAGTCAGACATGTGGCATTTTACCACTGAACAACACTGTTAGAGATGTAACATCCGCTCTGCCTTTATATACAGTATATACTTACACTCACACATCTTGTCAGATAAATAAAAAAAAAAGATAGTCAAAAGACATTTGGGGTTGGGATTTAAGTGCAAAAGTTTTTGAGAATAATATTATAACTGTCCCATTTCTCTCCAATTTGGAGGAATGCCACTTTAAACTTGGCTCTTTCAAGCCTGGATTTAAGAAAATGTGCTGAAAGGGCACTCACCAAGATTATTGATCTATATAACAACGACAGGCTCTGCACATTTGAGGCATTAAAACAAAAGTATAAAATTCCCAATACCCAGTTTTAACACTGTTTAACAATGACTAATGCTCCATCAACTGCTGGCCTGACAGCAAGTGTCCAGAGGCTGAGTGTAAATGTATCCACTGTATTATGCCCTCTAAAACTCAGCAATGGAACAAGTAAAGTAGTGTCCATGGCATGTACGCTCCTTTCTGCTACCAGTCCCACAATGCAATGCATTACGTTTTGTAGGTGCGAAAATGACAGTTGTGCGGCTCCACAGCTGTGTCTGAAATCTCAGTTTACTGCTCATTTTTGAGTGAACTACTGGGTGTCCATTATATAAGGAGTAGTGAATGAGTGAACAAGGGAGTGATTTTGGACATCGCCCTAGTTAAATAATCAACACCTATTGTTTGTAGTCTACTCTATGTACATACACATTCTTTTATAAACAACAATTGCACACACATTTTTTCATATAAACAGCGTCTTTAGTTTTCATTTTCCACTGTTATTAATCATAAGCAGTGAAATCCCCACACTGACATTATTGTCTAAGATACTGGAGCCATAATGACACTAACAGTTTGACAGCCTATAACAGCCTGTTTGTGCCACTCTCATGGGTTTGGTGTAACGAGGATAATATTGGCCAGTGGGCATCGGAGTACAAAGTGTCACAGAAAATTACACAGCAGGCAGAAAACACGCTGCTTTCCATGAGAAACAAATAGTCCCATTGCAACCCTGTTAATGTGGCCTTCACTGATCACATTGACGAGACTGTAGCCACCCAACTCTCTCCCTCGGTGGTCCTTTAGGAGACGCAGCAGATGGACATTTCCCATTCAGGAGAAAATTGTCCCAAAAACCAGACTGCATGAGATTACAAACTTAGCAAACAACGACTTGGGCTAAAACTAGTACACATATCAACAATTTCAGTATGAAGGCCCAATTGAGCAAATCAATAATTTAATTGATTGACTAAGAAATAAATTGACATGTCAGTAATTATTTCATTAAAAATTTTCAAATGTGTAAGTCATTGGATCACAGAATTTAACAAAAGACATATAAGGAACTTTATGGTTGCAAAATAATGTGAATATTAATGAATCAAAACCAATTATAGACATATTATTTCATAAATATTATACCCACACTGACTTGATAAATGTCCACTTCAATCATGGGTTTGATGATGTTTGTCATGAGGAACATCAGCAAGAAGGACAGCTTCTGTCGTATCTGGGAAGTGACAGACATGGTGCAATTTCCAAAAATGTTCAAAACAAATGTTTAAATTATCAAAATGAATAATGCTAATATTTATGCAATTAAAATAATTATATGAATTAACAAAATATACAGATGTGTATCTTCAAATAATTGATTAATTATTAGCAGGAAGACATTGCTTATACATTTTTCAGTTTATTACTTATTCAACTTCTTTGTCAGCTTATTTGTTAGACCTCTGAAGGTGGTGTGTGGTTTCTGGCACCAAGACGTTAGCAGCAGATCCTTTAAGTCCTGTAAGTTGCGAGGTGGACCTCCATGGATTGGACTTGTTTGTTCAGCACATCCCACAGATGCTCCATTTAAATTGAGATCTGGGGAGTTTGGAGGCCAAGTCAACACCTTAAACTCATCATCATTGAGCCTGGTTCTGCTTGAGGTTTCTAGCTGTTAAAAGGGAGTTTTTCTTGCCATTGTCGCCTAGTGCTGCTCGTGGTGGGAACGTTGGGTCTTTGTGTGTGTGAAAGTTGGTCTCAACCTGCTCCATGCGATAGAGTGCCCTGAGATAACTTTGTTATGATATGGTGCTATATAAATAAAATTGAATTGAATTGAATTGAATCATCGTGTTCCTCAAACAATTCCGGGACCATTTTTGCATTGTGACAGGGTGCATTATTCTGCTGAAAGAAGCCACTGCCATTCGGGAATACCGCTTCCATGAAGGGGTGTACTTGGTCTGCAACATTGTTTAGATAGGTGGTACATGTCGAAGTAACATCGACATGAATGGCAGGACCCAAAGTTACCCAGCAGAACATTGCCCAAAGCCAGCCATCCACATGATGAAGAGAAAGAAAACGTGATTCATCAGACCAGGCCTCCTTTTTCCATTCTTCTGTGGTTCAGTTCTAATGCTCACATGCCCACTGTAGGCGCTTTCAGCAATGGACAGGGTGCAGCATGGACACCCTGACCGGTCTGCAGCTATGCAGGCCCATGAGCAACAAACTGCAATGCACGGTGTGTTCTGACACCTTTCTCTCAGAACTACCAGACTACCAGACGAGAACTGCAGTTTTGAAGATACTGACCAGGTCTTTAACCATTACAATTTGGCCCACCCTCTGATAATCAATGTTCTTCACTTCACCTGTCAGTGGTCATAATGTTCTGGCTGATCGATGTATACACCACAGTGCATGGGATTACTGTAAGCGTAAACATAAGCTGACTTTAAAGATGATGTCTCAATAAAGAGAAATTTTTTAGTGAAAGTATTTCAGAGTTGATTTAATGTACAAGCCCTCTATCCTTTTTAATTTACTTTTTTAATAATTGCTCCCTCGAACAATTTCAAATTACCTATCATCCAAACAAATAAACCTTTTCGTACCCACAGAGGAGCCAATAACTGATCATTGTTGTCTTTATTAACTCAATATGCTGATGCCAGCATCCAACCACAGCATTCCCCACCACAACCAGGATAAAGACCTGATCAGCAGTTGGCTGATGGCCAAACTGGGAGTTTACGCTATTGTCTAAACGGGTGTTATCCCCAGATAAAGTCTATGCCAATCTAATCTGTGTTTAATCAGCATCACTACATTTTTAAACTAGTCTGCTGATTGGAATCATTACATGCACTTTTTTTCAGTTTTCAAGTTGTTCATGTTAATGGAAAACAAGTGTGCTTGTGGCTTTTAGGAGCTCAAAGGGGACCTAAAAATATATCAATGGAGTGGTATAGTTCAGCAGTAAATATTTGCAGGTTCACATGTTCATTCCCACTTCCATCTAACTTCTCACCGGTGTTGATCTTGTGAGCAAACAGACAAACTGCCTTACCAACACTAAAAATCAAACAGAGCCCAGTTCCCAATTTTCCCCATTGAACAGCTAACAAGTTCTTACAAACCTTTAAACATTTCATTAAATCTTATATTTAAAGGTCATACTGTTTTTATCAGTAAAACTGAAAATGAACAATGCTTCAAAATCACAGTCAGGCTTTTGTTATCGTCAGTAAGATATTGAATGCACCCTCTGGGTATGCTGATTATAGAAAGGCCATAAAAAGTTACAGCCTCAAGATGACAATTTTAAATTGTTCTGCGGACTGGGCCAATTAGTTTGATTTAGCTACAGCCTCTAACATTGAAATGCTCTATTGCACCAACTCTTTAGCCACAGTTCCAAGTACCCAACGTACACTCTAAGCACCCCAAGACTTGAACACTCTTAATATACAAATGTGATTCCTGCAGCACTGTGAATTTAAATGTGTACTTCCCCAGATCAACTGGATGACATAATTTCTGCATATTTTTGTGTGTTACAGGTTAAAACTCGAGGTGGGTCATATTGAGGAACATACTCTCTGCTTGCAGCAGCAGTTGGACAGTGTGTGACCTATGTTTTACTGTTGTAATGACTTGCGTATGCTTGGGTGTCCAAGTCAAGATTTCATGAAACCTGCAGGTTAGTTTTTGAGTGTTAGTCAATAGAATAGTTTGAACGTTCAGAAACAACGCTTATTTGCTTTTGTGCCAACAGTAAGGTGAAAAGATTGATACCGCTTTCATGTCTGAACAGTAAATATGAAGCTATAGCCAGCTGCTGATTAGCTTAACTTAACACGCAGACTGAAAAGGGGGGAACAGCTAGGCTGGCTCTGTCTAAACGTAAAGAAAACTGCCTACAGCACCTCTAAATCTCACTAATTAACATAATATATCTTGTAATTCATTCGTGTAAAAACCCATGCATTCGTGAAAAAAAAGGATTATTAAAATGCCTAAATTTGCCTGTGCTGACTTAAAGTAGACTTACTTAAAAGCTGTTTGAAATTTTTACCTAATTAATGAAGATAATTCCATATTTATGCATATTCAGTTCATCTATTTCAGCCAAAATGGTTCTGGTTTTTGTTGTGGAAATGAGGATAGATGATTATCATCAAGAGAGTTCTCACTAAAGCTTCGAAACTTTCTAAATCCTTACTTGCAATTAATTTTTAAATGATTGACTGACCTTTTCAAGCTAAAGATAATTGCTGGTGTGGCCAAGTGAACAAGACACAGCAGTGCATCACTCTCAACTAATTGATTTGGCTGCTGCACTCATGAACTTTTCCCTGTGATCAGCACTGTGACAGGGAGTAATCACCTATCTGTTTTCGAGATGAGTGGTTTTCAAAGGTGCCTATAAATTTGAATGGGGTGATGATGATACTGCCAAGGTAGACCTTTGATAGTCAGCCTAAAGCTCACCTGAGATCTAAGCACTACATACTGCCCCTGCCTGGCTGTATGAAGCAGTGCTGCCTGTAGGAGAGCTCATTCCAGGTCACCCACTCTCTGTGGGTGAGAGAGTGGGAGAGGGTGGAGAGTGCAAGAGAGGGAGGGAGAGAAAGTAAAAAGACAGACTAGAGAGAGAATATCTATAACTTGATAAATGCCAGCTATCACGGTGTGCTGTTCCAGATAGAGAGCCTTGAATATATTTCTGTTTATTTTGTTGCCATTTTTTGACGGTGTGATTCATTTCCTGAGTCTATATTAAGCCACGTACTGTAGCTACAATGCAATGTATTTGCTATGGCAGTGCCTCAGTTTGAGAAAAAAAAGAGTCAAGACAGAAATTTGTCTCGTAGGCTCATCATACAGTCATTTGGCTGAACGCAGCCCACCTACTTTCTTTACCAACCATCTAACTTCCAGTTGCATAGAGACATTACAGTGAATTATAATTTTGTTGATTTCCATTGTTTGCCTGTCAATCAAAGTGCTGATGATTGTCAGATAAGCCCTAGTGTGTGCTGGTATGAAGATGCAAATGCATTTTCAAAGCTGGGCATGTCGGTGTTGCTACTGGAACTGCTGTAAGGCTTCCCACCACGTGAGCATGACCAGGTAATCAGGATTAAGGACTCGGTGTAACTGCCTCAAAAAAAGTTAAGTTAAAAGCATAAAATCTACAGGGCCATTCTTAAAAACTCATACAAATTGATAATAAATGTCAGTTGTAACAGCATGAACTGGCCAAACAAGGACCCAGCAAACTGCATAAGATTAAAGGAAGCGTTACGCTCTCAAGGCTCCCGACTAAATCAGCATGAAGAACAGATGACTTTGATAGAACGAGGAGTCAACTGTTTGACCAAATGCCAGGAGGAGTTCCAGTCCTTAGTCACCACGCAAATCAATCATCTGGCTGCAGAGATCCACCATGTCCTCAATCTTCAGAAGCCAGAGTCTTCTTCTCAGCCTGTCGTGGAAGTCAAGCCACAGGTGACGAGAACTGACTCGGGGGCAGATGACAGTTTGATGGATTGGGGCCTGGCTAATAGACTGAATGTTCAGACCGAACCCGAATGCTCGGGTGCTGTTTAGAGTGACTCATAGAACTAAGCCTGTTGAGGTTATTATCGGCAGGAATCACAGAGTTGATGTCTTATCACTTGTTCAGTTCCGACCGCAGGAGCCTGGGCCATCTGGAGCCGTCCGTAGGGTCCCGTAAGATCTGAAGTGTCTTGTGTTCATGTGGTCACCATTTCCTGTTTTATTTTGTTGTATTCCTGTTGTTTCTGGTGTTTTGACTTCATGTCTTTGTGTGTTTTCCCGCCTGTTTGATTGTCTATCCCCACCCTGATTGTATCCACCTGATTGTCTCCATTTGTCCTGTGCCAGTTCGTCTTGTTGAATGTGGAAGAACCAGCGTCACTCTGTCAAGTAATTCCAGTCAAGTATCCAAGTTATTTAACAGTTTTGTTTTTGTCTAGCCTTGAGAGCTTTTTCCCTCTTTGGAGTGTTTTTTGTTTGTATGTATTATTTCATTTTGTTCCTGATCAGTTTTTCCTTGCAAGTGTTTTTTGTTACTACCTTCTGGTAAAGAATTTTCACACTTTGTCTCGAGTCGTGCATTTGGGTCCTGTCCGTAAGAACAGTCGTAACAGTAAAAATACAACCCAAAGTGTACCATCAGGCCTTGTTGTCATGGAAACAATGCGTTTTTTTACGCAAAGTTGATAGTTACAGGCTTTATGGACTGGGTTTTCAGTTAACTATGCATCTAATTAGCAATGAATGCTTTAAAAGATTTCCATATATATTGCATCAGCAGTGAGCTGGCTGCAGCAGGGCTGCATGTGCTGGGTAAGGTGTGATCAGTGGCGCCGGTGTACATCAGTCTGTGAATGAGTGGCTGGCCTCCTGCAGCAGTTAGTGTGGCCAATTGTTTATGAATGGGGACTTGTGTAGTCCGGCACCGTTGGCAAAAGATAAACCATATGTATTTTGGTTGTGTCTCTGCAAAAACAAAAGTGGTGACACTCTGAAAAAGTCAGTTACCATGGATACAAAAATTGCCCACATCATTTTTGTCAGAGGCCTTGTGTAATCGTTTTCTCTTCTCTGTAATTTATCTATTTATTTATTTATTTATTTATCAGTTTGTTTGTGAGCCTGCCTGCTGGTTTCATAGTTGGAGCTGCTTTAATTGGACTCTTTTTCTTTTCCTCTGATTCATTCCAGGAATATTGGAGTACTGGGCTTTGACTATTAGCCAAATAACATTAGTGGAATGAGCTTTTGTCTTCAATAATTATAGAGAGTAATAACAAAATAGTTAGCACACTGTTGATGCACTACACAGTGATAATGGGACTCCCTTGTTTTTCAAATATTTTGTAATCAGACAATATGCACTATTAGCAACCACCTTCTGAAATTTAATCAGACAGCAGAGATGAAGACGTAAAGGCATCTGGCTTGTTGTGGTGTTTGGATGCTGGAAGCCAAATTTGAACTTGAGCTGAGCGTCTGCATGTGTGTCCAGCGTTGTCTCTGCAGCTCGACATGCCTGGGTAACTTCTGTTCAATGTGCTGCTGGCTCCATGAAAGATGCATGACGACTGAGCCTACAGTTATAAATCAGTTATAATAACAGTGATGCATGTTCAGACAATTCCAACAGTCTGTGGACTCCTCCCCTACTGCCTAAATACCTACAACTGTCTACAGACAGGGCAGCAGAGCTGACTCACTATACTGTCCAAGTGCTGTGCTGGTATGCACCAGAAGAATGCATACTAAACCAGAAAGAGAGAGAGAGAGATCCTGGAGTCTATGCACATGCAGGATCCTGAAAAAGGTCATGTCCCAGAAATTACTTTAAGGAGGTCAGCAGGCATGCATACCCTTGAATGAGATTATACATAAAGAAAAGGACAGCTTTTAAAAACTTATTTATGGTGGATTGGAAGAACATATTACTTTATTTCCTTGGCAACAGCTTAATGTATAAATATAGAATAAGACAAGCATAGTCACACTCCACTGGGGCTGGTTAACAGACTAAAAATGAAAGCCACTGTTAAACACTGCATCCTCTACTGTCCCCAAGGGGGTGTCCTGGGTCTGGCTGGTCCCAACAGGGTGCCTCTAATGGGTAAATAGCAGGAGGAGATGGTGGTGGGTGGGATGGTATGAAAGAAAAGCAGAGCTATTATATTTGAAACCTCAGGATTTTTTTCCTCAAAAGAAAAGCAGACCATCTTCCACTCTTAGTGTGGTCTGTCTCCCTCTCTTTTATGTCCACGTTATGCAATCGTCTGTTTCTTTTATTCCAAGCCTCGGAGCCACGGGCTCTGACGGAGGAGGATAGAGGACCTCAACAGGTGGAGATTCTTATTCTAAGGAAAGAGGAGGAGGAGGTGGTGGTGGTGGAGGAGGAGGAGGAAGAGGATGATAGTAAAGTGTTCCTTAATAATAAGCCCTCTGGTCTGCTATACGCTGCGCTGTTTTTGCCTCATAACTCAGCTTATGGCAGCCAATCCTAGTAGGTCCCCGGCCTGCTACCATGACCCCATGCAGTATCTACACCATCTGTCTGCAATGGGACTCCAAGGCAACACTCAGAGGGAGATGCGGAGAGAGGGATGGAGGGAGAGGGGGGAGTTTTGTCAGCGCTCCCCGAGGACCCCCTGTGCTGCAGTTTTGATCTGCTAATTATGTTTAATTGAGGCTGTGTAATTCACTAGCGTTGCCTCTATTTCCCCTCATCTCACCCGTAGCTTTTAACAAACTCCGGCGCTGACGGGTGAACATGACATATCATCGGCAATAAACGTATTCATTTTGAAGGGATACTTTTGGGGAAAGGGGATTTTCGGCACGGGGACCACTATACTGGGTTCCAACAGTTCAGCGGATATTGAAATGTTTTATCTGTGCGCAGTGGATGCTCTGATGGAGCGTAGGCGACCTGTTTGACGCCGAGACAGTCGTCACAGAACACACACACACACACACACACACACGCGCGCGAGCAGAGAAAGATAGACGAGAGATGCTTGCACGAACGCGCGCGCGCACGAGCACGGTTTCGTTTGGCGAGGTGGCACCAGGTGATGCCATGGACGACGAAAGATGGTTTGCGCCATACCTCTCTTGCGTCTTCATTTTTTGGAGGAGACAGGCCGGGAACAAGCGACACGCAGAGGGGCAGAAACCCCCAGGAGAGTCAGACAAGGAAGAGACGTATCAGTTTTAACGAGCTGTTAAGTTGAAGTCGCTCTTTTGGAGGGTAGGCATTGCGAAATTTTTCTAGCGCGCGCCCTCTTAACTCGCCACATATCTTTTTGATATTGTATAATGGAAAGATGAAGTCACCCAAGTCTCCCGCCACCACTACCCCCCTCCACCACACCATCCCTCTCTCATTCAGGCCCGTTGCCCATATGTTTAATTAACTAGGCTGATGTGTAAGTACCTTCAGCCAGCGAAGCGTGGGCGGCCGGGCTGCGGGGTAAAGAGCCTGCCGGAGAATATTTCTTTATTTCTCTCTGCCCGGGCTCTTGGTCGGCTGCCGGAGCGTCACCTCCGTCGCGCGGCGTAGAAAGCTTCAAAAATAACTCGACCCGCTTAAACTTGTTCCGAATTGTTCAGGTGGTTTCCGAGTGCGGTGCTCGTTCGGAGAGCGCGCGAGGGAGAAGCAGAGGGAGAGGGTGAGTGAGACCAGAGAGAGAGTGTGCGTGCGTGTGTATGAATATATATATTTATATATATATATATATTTATATATATATGTGGTGTGTGTGGTTTGATGTTTATTTGTGACGGAATCCCCCCTTCAGTCTCCAAGAATCCGCGAGGAGGAGGAGGAGGAGGACAGGAGAGGAGGAGGAGGAGGAGGCGCGCGGACCTGTCCACGAGCCTTCACTGCGGAACGCGCGGGGCTGCCGCTGGAGATTCCAAACCAACGGTTATTTTGGATTCTACAGTCTAACTGATCCCCGCACGTCAACGGCTTTTTTTCCTTCCCCCTTTCCCCCCAGTCCGTCTCCGCCGTTTGACATCTCAACCGAGAGGAATACTACCTATACCGGTGGAGAAGTGGTGGTGTTGGGGGGAAGTCTTCAGAGGCAGACAGGTGGATTTATCCGTGTGGTGCTGTGTTTGTTTATGGGGGGGGGGGGGGGACTGGATGCAGGAGAAATTGATGGATT
>JAVQJD010070827.1:0-13559 GCA_036023655.1 Nannoperca australis | reverse complement strand
ATTGGCAGCGATGTTCTTACTTACAGCACTTGTGATTCATCTCTTACAAGTCTGATGAGACGTCTTGTTGTTTTCCATCATGGTTCTATGCACTTTATGTAAAGCTCTTATTTGGAAGTTGCTTTGGATAAAAGCGTCTGCTAAATGCTGTAATGTAATGTAATGTAATGTTTACACATCCTACAGAAACAAGGCAACATTTCCATTGATTTGTGTTTTTGT
The DNA here is from genome assembly GCA_036023655.1 of Nannoperca australis. Classification (NCBI taxonomy): domain Eukaryota; kingdom Metazoa; phylum Chordata; class Actinopteri; order Centrarchiformes; family Percichthyidae; genus Nannoperca; species Nannoperca australis. The sequence goes on along the minus strand of JAVQJD010070827.1, from coordinate 13,337 downwards.
CCAATAGTCCAATATTCACTCTCCTCACTCTGTTTTAGTCTCCACCAACTTGTTGAGGGAAATGTCTGACTCTTTAGCTATTAAATGCTGCACTATCTAGATGCTAACATATCTTTTGTTTTGGCACTAGGCAGCTAGCACAGAGTGGGGTCCATAAGATATTCTTCTCTGAAATTAGTTGCCTGGTCTGCTGCTGGAAACAAGGTTGACACGAAACCAGATAGTTGACCCATTGTTAACAGAAAAATGTTGATAAATGCAGCTTTAATCTACTAAATACGTTTGTTGAACAATTCTGTCCTTTTTGTAATCACTTTGTCGGGATACTAGCTTGGTTAATATTAGCCAATATTAGATTTCCAGACAGCCACAGTAGTTTAAAACTGGAGATTTTGTATCTTATAGCAGGAAAAGTACAGGTGTAATTATTAACATGAACAATGTTTCCACCATGTAGAGTCCAAGTAAACCAGTATATATATATACACATAATAGTTTAATGCATTGCTCACAAATGTTATAAATTACCCTGTGCCTACCAACATGTTGTTGTACTATTGAATAATGCTACTGAATTCTATTGATGTGTTTTTCAATACTTAATGTGCTTTAACACATAAATGTTGTATAATGAAATAAATTTCCGAATCAGCATGCTGACACGGCAAGTGAATGCACTTTATTTTTAACCATGCACAAATGTGCTGTGGCTTCAGGCATGACAATGTCTGTTGGTCGGTGCATCTACTGTACTGACAAATATTTAATATATAATAATAATAATATTTTATTTTAGTTGTCACTGCATTTGGTACATGTTTAAATTGCGGGAGCTCGAGCACATAAAGCTCAGGATAATGCAGCGACATCTGGCCAACGTTACGTTTTGTCCCACTAGTGATGCAAATCTTAGTCATTCAGTTTTGTTTTCCACTAAAACATACCAGCTTCAAGGTAACAGCGCTTTCATTCAAGCAGGAGATTTTTATAATTCTTTCCCTTCCCACCTTTTGATCCGAAAGGTCGAACTGAAACGGTGAGTAATTGTACATTTATGAAACTGGGAAAGACAAAACGTGAGTAAAGCACCGGTTACTTGTAACAAAGTATGGGAGCAGAACAATATGCATCACAAGTCAGAACAAGCGTCAGTTCCTTGTAAGCTCCTTCAAAGCAGCGTGGAAGATGACACACAGCATGTGTAGGAAGACATTAACATAAGACTCCCTTCATGACAAAGAAATTACTTAACAACTCCTCTTGGCCATAACTAAGGACTCCCAGATATTCATCCATTTGAAGAAGCTCACAGTACATATAAAGATGTTCTGCTGTTACCTATGTGTTTACTATCTGCTGTCTCTGGCTAAATAACTGAAGAGATTGAAAACCAAATACAGTATTTCTCCACAATCCTCCACCAGAGTTTGGCTTGAATGCAGAAATATGTGGCTTATTCAAACTGCTTTCTGAAGATGTTTAAATCCTGACTACGCAAAACAAACAAGAATGTAGCTAATTCATTTGTATTTGCCCTGACAATTACACAAGTGTTCATTTGCTGGAATGTGTAATGCATTCACAGAGATTAAAGACCTGTTTAAAAGAAAGAGGCAGAGAGAACAGTGATTTGTCCATTCATTGCCTCCGCCCTTATCTCAGCAACACCTGGAGGCTCAGCTGATAAGCAAGAGAAGGAGCTGAAGATCAGATTATTCACATCAGAGCCCCAGAATCCAATTAGCTGCCACTCAGAAGATAAGAGCTTGTACATGCTAATGTGGTTTTCAAATCTGGGGAGCATGCAGCTTCCTCAGCGTGGCGTGAAATGTTGCTCCTGTGGGATGGAACGGGTGGAGGTGCTACATAGAGGTGAGAGCTTGCGTGTTGGCACACATACTGTACATGTGTGCATTAATGACTGCATGCTGACAATGTAATAGGATTTGAATATTACAGGTCTTTAGAGGTGACTGCTAATATGCTTGGATTGAAAACCAATGATTATCCTTATCGTGTGCCATCTGTATTTAAAATTCTGACCATTGACAATTAAAACCATTGAATAAAAAAAGCTTAAACATAAAGTGTTTTCACTAGATTTAATCATGCCAACTTCAAAAACAGAACTATACCGTTAAACCAATATGAGTGTCGCTAAATTACAATTAATCATTTAACTATGTATAGTGTGAAAAAGGAAACGTCTTGCCCTACTCTCGGTCTGCTAAACCTTTTTGCCTATCTTAGCTGATTTGTGGGGTTCTACAACCCACAAATGTACTCTAATTGAGTCTCACTGCTCACAACAATCATGTTTCCAACAGCTGGAAATTGTTTTCAGCTAACTAGCTCTGAGAAAAACTCATTATACGTTTCCTGCCCAGCACCAAACAGCAGACAGACAAAGTTAGCTACCAGCTGGTGAACACAGTGGAGCATTTAGCAGCAAAAGAGCCAGACATTTTTCTCCGGATTGGTGGAGACCAACAACAGAGCGAAAATGAGAATGAATATTAGACATAAATTCATCAGGTGTCTCAAAATAAATGCTAACGGTGTTCATTATATGCTGAATGTGCAGAAAGGCAACGTTTTGCTAGCACACAAAAAACAACAACAGCAAAACTATTATTACACCTTTAACGGCCTAATCAGTAAATTTGAACCAGCCTGATGATTAAGAGACATTCATGAGACACTAAAAACCTCCAGTGAAACATTTTAGAGTGAATGACTTGCAGGCGGGATAAGGTGGGTTTTTACAGAGCTGATTCCAGTCAATCTGTTGAATACGATCACCAGCAGGGAGCTGCCCTGATTGTGTTGACATCATACATGTACTGTAGGTCAAAGTAAAACTGGTCTTTATACTAATCATATGTACCGAGAAGATACAACCACCCACACTTTTTTATGCAACTTCATCACAGTGAGCTCAGCAAGCAGGAGTTATGACCACAGCAGAGACAGTCAGAGACATCAGTCAGCTTACTGGTGGGCTAGCGGCTGCCTGGGTTTTATGAAGCTGCTGTGTCCCACAGGTGCAGACCTACATACCATTGCATATGTGTGTGAAAATATGAGAAAGAACGAAGAGCGGCTTTAGAGCGGTTTCAGCAGCTGAAACTGTTTAAGGAAGGGCCTTAAACCACTTCAACACACACCCACACATCAACAAACAGAGAATCAAGCCAGAGATGGAGTATATAAAGGAACACTAACTAGCACCTGGGTAACATATAGCATTAATGAAGATGTGACATCTGACTGAAGATTTCAAAACCATAACAAAGACTGGAAAGGAGTAGTGGGTCCTGTAATACATATGACATTCAGTTTGTCACAATCTTAGTCATTGTGACACTTACTGCAGATACTCACTCAAATGTAATGGTATTTAGTGTATATAAGAAATATGAAATACAGACAACATATAGTTCACACTGCCTAAAGGTGACAGTGCGTGTATCAATACTTAAGTGCAGAAATGTATTATTCCATTCTGTAGATGCTGCGTATCACTAGACAAGCAGCAATGAATTCGACCTATGACGTATGCCATTATGACCTCAGCCCACTGGTTACTAGTTAGTCATAACTGCAAGCAAAGGAGACATTTGTCTTTTTCCTGGTATCTGGTTTTTCCACCCAACTGGCCGTTCACTAAACACCCCCAACCGAACGCTGACTGTCCAATCATAGCTTAGCAACCACATTAGGGCACGGCAGGCCTGTCAAGCTTTGAATGTCTCCACATGCTGAAATGGTGTGCATGGGGCTGTAGTAAAAGCAATACTCAGCATTTAAAGAGTTTTGAGGGTAGTGTTTTTTTACCCATCCCCGAACCCAAAATACAAGAGCAAAAGTGTACGGAATGGATTAAACTGTGTTTTATCTAATGAAAGCTGCTAAAGATTACACATCCACTGTGTAACATTTCCCACTGCGTGGAAGCCTATTCTGAATGCTTTAGTTTGGGATAATAATAGCAGCTCTGCCCTGTTGTATTGTATTTGTATTACCAATCCCAGCCAAACTCATTATCCAAAACTGTTTCGTGTAACAAGTCCTCATTCTAAAAGTCTTGTAACATTAAACCTGAAAAACACAGTTTAAAAATACAAACGTAAAACATAAATCTAATCTCCGTCTTGTTTGTCGAATTTATGTAAACAACGCAGTCAAACAGGATTATGTTAGTCTGATCTTAAATTTTTCTTTTTTCGTACTTATAATACAAGGACAAAGAACAGAGCTGTTTCTTTTTTTCCATGTCTTCCATCGATCTGGTTGAGAATGCTGAGCTTTTACATGGAGTCAGTTAGCTTTAGACTTTGTCTTTAAGCACGACATAATGTACTGCATGCAGCCATCAAGTGCACATTTAAGAGCTATTACAGCGTTCTTATTTCGAGGCAGATGACCGCCCACCTAGAGCCTGGTTCTGCTCGAGGTTTCTACCTGTTAAAAGGGAGTTTTTCCTTGCCGTTGTCGCCTAGTGCTGCTCATGGTGGGAACGTTGGGTCTTTGTCTGTGTGGAAGTTGGTCTCGACCGGCTCCATGTGATTGAGTGCCCTGAGATAACTTTGTTATGATATGGCGCTATATAAATACAATTGATTTGAATTGAATTGAATTGATCAAATTATTGTTAATATGCATCAATGTGTAAGCAGTATTTTACTGTTGTAGCTGGTCGAGGTGCAGCTAGTTTATGCACAGTCCAGTAGTTTAGTCCACCAGTTCTCAACCAAAGGGGCTTGAGGGTCTTGAGATGATTAATGGTTACAGGAAATAAGAAATAAAGTTGTGTATTCATTATTTGGAGTTTAGTCTAATGTGCTTTTTTGTGTTATATTGGATATAATATAACATAAATCTACCTCCTCTGAAACGTGACATGGAGCCTCAATTAGACACAGCTTTGTTTGAAAGGTGACACAAGCCTAAAAAGTTGGTTTAATCTTTAAACTGGCTGTATCTTCATATTTACTGTACAGACAATGTACACAGAAAATTTGCATTTTTGCTAAAATGTTCCTTTTCCACATGATGTTTATGTGGCTTTTGTGCAAAGTGTTGTGCAAATGTTCTCATACAAATAAATATGTAGAAGCCGATGACTGCTTGGTTGTAATAATTATTCTGACATTTCACGGTCTAAAATATAAAGATAAAACCTAATTGAGTCCCAGGAGGGATGAAAAAGATAGTGAGAAAAGTGAAAAGTGAGAAAATTAATTTGACCTGTATATGTTCTCCACAACGTTCCTAAAAAGACTGAAAGGGCAGAGGAGGGCTTTCTCTTATGATGTACCTGAGCCAATGATTAATGTCACAGAGTGGAGGAGGGATTGCGCCTGGAACAGCCTGTTTTCTACCAGGAACCTGGCAACATCCCTCCCTCCCTCTGTTGTCTGTTCCTCTCCAGCCTCTAAAGGAAGAATGAACACAAAGGCTGGAAACAGGGGGAAAGAGCTAGCCTGGCTCTCAAAGGTTTTTAACCCCTGAAGCTCACAGATTAACATGTTGCATCATGTTAAAGTGGTAGTTTTACAGTGGTTATGTTCTGTATGTTTGGTTAAGTTTTACACTTCAGTTTTGAACGGATTAAACAAATAAGATAGAACATGCTAATTAGCGAGCTCTGCTAGGCGGATCTTGTTACTTCTGGACAGAGCCAGGCTAGCTGTTTCCCCCTATAGCCACTCTTTATACTAAGCTAAGCTAACCGTATGCTGGCTGTTGCTTGAATATTTAGCATACAGGCATGAGATTGATCAAATGAAACGTTAAATGACGTCTGCATGCAAAAATGTGTTAATGGAAGTATGACACATCTTTGTTCACTCAGCTACCTGCACTACCTACTTTACATGATCCCAGAAGTGTCCCAGTGTCCCTCATAGAGCTCCTAAAGTCACCAGCCCTGAAGCCATCTAATAACCTACACGTGTATTTACATGAGGTAAAAGCAGATCTAGAAACCATCTAAACAAAAGCTCCTTCTTGGGCTCTGAGCTCTCTCAGTCTCATGTTACCAGAACATAAACCACAGTTTCTTTCAGCTGACTCATGTGCTCTGACAGAGATGCGTCATGAGTGGTCATTAATGCTGGGACATAAATCACTCATCGCTTCATGTTATTTTGGATGCACGCAGTATTTTACATACTGAAACTCAAGCATGGCAGCGAGAACCAGCTGAGGTGGGACTTTCCCGTCTCTGTAGTGGAACTCAGAACTTTTACTTAATCTAAACTTAAAGTTCTCAAGCAAGAGAAAAATGGCCTCTGTCATTGATATTTTATTATATATCACATAGTTCTGCATCCACTTTTTCAAAACTGATCATCGTGAGTCCAACAATGTTCTGCTAAATTGCTGGAGTTTTATTTTATTGGGGTAGAAAAGATAAAAAAACTATGTTCTGATACACAAAGGTGTACATTTAAAGGGGAACTCACTCTTTGGTGGAAGTTAATGGACAAACAAGAGCAGAATAGTTGGAAACTGCTGGTTTCATTTTGAAGATAGTATTTTACCATCGTTTGTGTTTTTTTTAATCTAAAATCTGAAAAGTAAATAAATGCAATAAAGTAAAACATATATTTCCCTGGTCAGACAGATTTCAGGTAGGGCCTCTGTCACCGCTTGGTCACCTTCTGATACACACCGGAGAAAGATACACGTGGAAAATGAGCTGAACACACAGTAAATATGGGAAATGTTTATATTTCATGTGTTTGCTGACAGTTCTAGTTAAATAATGCAACTTTTATTCTCCATTACAATGAGAATGTAATGTTGTTATACTCCACTGGGGACTTACAGTGTGTTGTAAGTTGGTGAAAAGTAACTAAGTTAACAGTTTGTGTACTTTACTTAAGTATTTTCCCTTTTATGCTACTTTCTACTTCTACTCCACTACATTTCAGAGGGAAATGTTGTACTAAACATTGTACTTAAGAAGACTACAGTACTAAAGTAAACCAACTGTAGCCTTTAAAATGATCACATAAAAGACTGAACATTGTATCCTTCATGAAGGGAGGACTTATTGTATTTTATGTGTATCTAATAAACTGGTAACTGGGTGTATTTTCCTGCAGGGTTTTCAAACATGTCTATAACATATTTGTCTCTATTGGAATCACTTTGTGGTGTTTTTGGTGCCATTGTATTACTGTGATATTACTAATGACCTCTAAGGGGACTTTATTGTCATTATTTGACTCATAAAGCAGCCTTCATGTTTTGTCAAATCAAACCCTGGTCTGATGCAGCCGCGGAAAGTCCTGGAAGTGGAAACTCAACGCTGACTAACCGCCTCCCGGCAAAATGACAACGAACCCACGTTAATGGCAACAACGACGGCGGCTCGCCGGTGCGCGGCGCTGTTCTGCGCCGCACAAACCCCGCAGCAGGCCCTGTCCTCTCTGCCTGTCTCTCCCTCTCCTGTCTGTCTCTCTTGTAGGTCTCTCTCGCTCTCTTTTCCCTCACCAAAGCCCGTTCTGCTGCACAGGATCGAGGCTGCAAAGCAAGAACGCGTCTCCAAATCCTCCGTGTTTCCCTCTGAACTGACCAAATAAAGAAAGAATAAGAGCAAACACCAGGAGAAAAGTGGGGAGCTGATATCCGCCGGGAAAGCCGCGTGTGTGTTGTGGCGGAAAACGTTACAAATATTCACATTAACAGTCCTGGAGACACTAGTCTTTTCTCAACAGTGACCTCATCGGGCTTTTGTCTCACTTCGTTATTAAACCCCTCCAGTGTTTCTCAGGACAGGAGGGCTCGCTGCCCGGCGGCCGTGTCGATCATGGACGGCGTTTCCCATATCGCCTCCCGGTGACAAGAGTGTGTGTGTGTGTGTGTGTGTGTAGCCTATGTAAGGTTGGGGGGGGGGGGTTTACAGCTGAAACTAGCCCGCCCTCCTTGTCCTTTCTGACATATCGTCTCCAAATGTGGACGATTCCTCGCCCTTCCAATGGAACCCACCAGAGCAGACATGTCGACATGTTCCCAGCTCGGCTCCGCGGCCGAGAGCTGCAGTGGTTTCTCAGCGTTCACCCTTTCGTTACTGAGGAAGAAAAAACTGAAAAGCTGACCGTGTGTTTTCTCTTCACATGCACCAAAAAAAAAACCCAGAGCAGTCGACGCTCACAGTGCCATTAAATGTTTTTTTAATTTGCTTGTTAGACGTGCGTTTGGCACCCACACACACACACACACACACACACACACACACCAGAGGATAACTGTGCCTCCTTGTCGTGGCAGAGAAACGCTCACAAGACAGTGACTTTGGGAGACACAACGTGTAAAGAAAATGTTCCTGTCGTGGCATTGGGTGACTCAAGACTCTCAACAGCCTCCAGAAGCCCCCCCAGAGCCCCGGAGAGGTGCGCTTTGAGGCTCAGTTTCTCCGTGGCTGGGTGAACTTTATATCGAGCATATATTAACACTTTGTGGCCTGTTTTTTTTTTTTCCTCCTCTAAAGCTGGAGGACTCCATTTTGAAGGGACCGGGTGTGCAGCCAGAGTCTACACAGCAACTCGTCTCAGGAAAGGAAACCCGTCAGTTTTTCCGGGTAGCCATGCTGCACCGTTTCACTGCCTCTCTCGTGGTGTCGGAGGACATCTTTTCAATTTGACTTCATGCATTTGATTTGTTGTTCGTCTCATCCTCCATGTGTGTGCTGCCCAAGTGCGTGTCGGGGTGGAGAGGATGCCAGTTGTTGGCACAAGTTTGGCATGTGACATGTCAGTGGTGATGGCAGCCTGGTGTAGGTTAATAATTGATGCTTGTAATTAAGGAGAGGGGCGGGGCGGTTTCTGGAGGTGTCGTGTGGTCGTCCGGTGCAGGTTTTTTTTTTTTTAAGGTTGTCAGCTCAGATTTTTTTTTTATTTAAATTTTTTTTTCTTGAAGGGAGATTTACGGCCCCTTCTGTGCTCCATGCTGTGGACGGGCTGGGGAGGGAGGCACTGGTGACGACTGGCGGTGCGCACAGCAGAGAGAGAGACTGACTTTCAAGGGGCAGGCAGAGTCTGCAGGCAGGAAATAGCCATTCAGAGAGAACAGAGCACAGATCCACAGACGGAGAATTATAAAGTTGGAGTTATCACAAAGCAATAAGGGAGGAGGGTGTGTGTGGAGGGGGGGGGGAGCAGTGTCGCTGGAGGAGCACAACACGCCTGAATTTCTATTCCAGGGGCCGCTGGACCAGGCTTTAGCGCATGTAGAGAGGAGGAGGAGGGAGGAGGGAGGTGGTGGAGGGGGGGGGAGTGAGTGAGTACGTTTCACAGGATCCAGGCCTAGTAGTATTGCCGCCGGGACTCTCGTCATCCGCTTTCAAAAAATTGGAAATTGACACATTTAAACGCCCAAATGAACGGGTTGGGGGTCATGTTTGCGGTGACCGACACCGGAATGGTAAGATTCTCGCAACAGATCCCGTGTCAGTTGGCGTTTTCTCCGTGATTTTGTTGTTTGATGCACATATAGCCTGCATCTGTCGGAGGGAAGCCTGTGGAGTGTGTGTGTGTGTGTGTCAGTGTGTGTGTGTGTGCACGCGCGCGTGTAGCCTAGGTGAACTTGTTTTGTGTCGTCGTCTCGTGTTATGTAGCGTTTGGGTTTTTTGTCTCGTGCAGTCACGGAGCCACACTTGCAAGCCACTAACGACACACACACACACACACACACAAACCCACATACACACACATGCACACGCGCGTTATATACACGGACGCGCACGAACGGGTCCATTTTAATTCCAGTTGGTTACAGCGCCGGCGTGTAACCGTCGGGGCTGATTTTTAACACGACGCGCTGTAATGAGCGTGCTGGCTGAATCGTGGGTGTACGATGGGTGTACGTGTGCGAGTTTACAGGCTGCTGACCTTATCGCACTTGATGTCATTTTCATCATATCGCGATAATTTAATTTACAGCGCGGTTGCTGTAAAAGATTTGCGCAGGATCTTTGCCCCAAACGTGTCACGTTAGGCCGATCCGCTCGTCGTCCGCTCGTCTGTTTGCGTTTTATTTTGACATCATGTGAAGGCAGATTGTGTTGTTCTTACGGATGTGATGTCTGAGCTGCGCCTTTCCTCGGTCACTTTTAAAAATATCTCATTACCAGCTGCCTGGGATAACTTTAGATAAGCTGCAGCAATGTTATGACAGATTGTAAGAAGCATGCTATCCTTAAAACACATGGCGGACGTGTGATTTCTTTTAGGAATATTATTGTAGGATTATAGAAAATATCAAATTAAACAAAATTAAAACCGACCTCCACGGGCAATTGGTGGAAACCCTACAGGCATATTATAATGAGCTTTGATGTAAGGACAAATACGCAGTTAAAAGTCTCGTTTGTGATGTTTGTGAAGAATGTACACTGATAATTCTCTGTTCGTGTTTCAGGGAGGAACCATGCCAGCATGAGTGGGCCTTATGCAGGCCCTGGCAGGGAGACTCATCAGTCCAGCTGCCCTTTGACCCCTGGACGTGACCTCTCCGCCCACTCCTGCTCCTCCAGACATCATGACCACAGGATCAGCCGCACCATGTCTGCCGCCGCCTCCTCCCTCAAGCGCGCATCCGTCTATGGGTACACACAAAGGGACCACCACTCCTCCTCCTCTTCTTCCTCCTCCTCCTCCTCCTCTTCCTCCTCCTCCGCCTCCTCCTCTTCTTCCTCCTACAGTCCTCTCAGGAGGCTGCAACATCTCACCACCATGGTGAGCCAGCCTGACCTGGTCCTGCCGGTGAGGGAGCCAGAGAGGAACTGGGAGTGGGGGATGAATAAGAAGGAGAGGGGTAAGGAAATGGACTCCTGGGGCGATTGCACTTTCAGTGATTATTCTGGCAAACAGAACACAAGCAGGGAGGAGAGCTTTGGTAACTCTTCTGCTGGACAAAAACAAGCCGTGGTCCAAACTACAAGTAGAAACGTGCCGGCAGCCAATCGGAGCGATCCCTGCGTCTCAGAGAAGAAAACAGAAGGTTGCTTCTCGGGCCCACCTAGCCCGGCCTTCTCTCTCGATAGCAACAGCCCCTTCGCGAACGGCTTCCTCCACTTTGAATCCACTTTGTTTGAGGATGACGACAATGACGAAGAGCGGGAAGCCGTGTCACCTACGGGAGGCTCGCAGGACAAACACCAGAGGGCGGGGAACGTTCGTCAGTCTGCTCCCGGAGACTTAAATTCAGACTCAAAGGATGTTACCCTGTCGTCAGCCAAGGTCGTCACCCGGTCGCAGTCCTCGGGTCAGCGCAGGAGATACTGGGACGGCTCGGATGACGAGTGGGAGAGCGACACCGAGCTGCTCCTGCTTGGCGATAGTCCCTTATGGCATTCAATGGCAAGTTTTACCCTTATTACCTTGAGTAAACTTGTCACTAAAGAATGTCTTTTCAGGTTTCACTTAGTTACTGTGGATCAGCCACTGATGTGGCCTGCTCATCCACACGGTCAGCAGTTGCAGCTGCAGCAGTGGCTGCTGAGCCAATTAAGTTTCTTCCTTCTTCTTGGAGTCATAATTCAGTCATATCTGAACACACAGACACATGATGATGCACATAGTTTTATATTCAGCGTTTATTACACTTCCTGAGGAAATCATTATCTCTGATGTCCACAAATACATGTCCATAAATCTGCTAAGAAACCATAGAAAGAAGATCCTTAGAACTCCACAACTTGCCAACAAATCACACAGTAATCCAGTGATAGTCATCTGTACATCCATGGGTACATTACAAACAAACAGGGACTGCTAATAGCTAATTTGGCTAACTTTTAATGCTGCCAGTTTTAATATAGGCACAAAGAAATGGTGGCACTCAAGCAGTAGCCCGGGTTGTTTCCACTACAGGAACATTACAACCTGAAACTCAACATGTATTTATTGTCATTTTAGATTTGAGCTTTTGGGAATCTGTGTTTTAGCACATATTGCCGTCTCCACTTATCACCCTAATGAAAGAATAGGGCAGGTTATTTAAATCAGTGAGCAAACAGGGCAATCAATGCCAACACAACATCAATGATTGTTCTGTGTTATTCAAGTGTCTCACTGTGAAAAAAGCCCTTAGAGTCCCTAGAGAGGTCATTCAGAGCCACATGTCCACATCTGGTCACAGAACAGCAAATAAGCAATTAGAAGATTTTGATTACATTTATCGTGTTGATTGTAAAGTCGCAAGAACATTCATGTAGTTACAAATTCACACATTTGTGCTTCCTGTAATTTAAAGAGATCAATGCAACCACGTGGATGGATGCTACCTTGTAATCAGCCTGATCAATAAACCAGCCGGGCTATAATCGGGCTCTGGTCAGGTAGAACGGCAAGTTGTGGTTTTACAGGTAGTTCCTGGAGATTTGTGACAACCAGCGGAGACCCCAAGAAGTCACTGTTTCTGGCTAATAAATAGTTACAGCATGTAACTCCCCATAAAACCACAACTTGTTGTTTTTACATATCTGTTTTTGTACAAATAAAATCAAACAACAATAATGTGTTAATTAGTGAGCTTTAGAAGTTCTGGTATGCAGATTTTGTTTATGGAGGACAACAAATGTTGTCCACCATAATGTTGAACTATTGCTTTTTAAATGCTCAAGCCAGGGTTACCTCATAGCAGCAGCAAGTATCAGCCCTCTGGTCAGCCCTGCTACATGCCAGCCATAGCTCAGTCCTGCTCATGTACCCCGCCGGTCCACTCAACTAGAAGATATAGAAGCCAGTGGTGATACCAGGTTCAGGTTTGTGTTGTGGTTTGAAACCTGTTATTGTACAAGAGAAAACAAGCTAGCATTAGACTTTCATAAAAAGCCTGTAGATAGCATTGTTGGTCTGAATCTGAAACCTTTGATAGAACATAAAAGGAAGCGAACCCTCTTTTGATGCAGTTTTATTTGTGTAAAATAATAACACGTGATCAAATATTAGATCTGAGATTATTTTATGCAAATACGTATGTTGTCTGTACTGTCAGAAAACCTTTTTTGACCTTTGGGAACAGTAAATGGTGAAGAAAGTCTAAAATCAAAGGTTATAGCTAAATCGTCTTCAACCGCATGTCATGGCCTTCATTCAGCACCTAATGCATGCAAAGCTATTAAGTGGATTGCTGACTGTCCTCACTAAATACATCAGTATGTTTACCTCCAACATCAAACAACGATGTTTACAGGCATACACATCACAGTTGGTTCACATTTCCTGCCACAACATTTCAGACTGTGTGTGTGTGTGTGTGTGTGTGTGTGTGTGTGTGTGTGTGTGTGTGTGTGTGTGTGTGTGTGTGTGTGTGTGTGTGTG
>JAVQJD010070819.1:0-12775 GCA_036023655.1 Nannoperca australis | reverse complement strand
TAGTTGTAAATTTTGTATTAGATTTTATTTACCTATTTTGTTATATTCTATTAAAATGTGTGCATTAGCGTTAGGTGTCGAAGAGACACAAGAATTTCATTGCATACTTTTGCCTCTGTTAACGTTATGCATATGACAATAAAAAACCTTGAACCTTGAACCTTATTTAGGTGCTTTTGTTGCCTAAATATATGAACTATGGATGCTTCCCTACAAACTTTGTCTGTGAACCTAATCCAGACTCCCATTATGTTTCTCAAAAGAGTGTAATCATCAATTCAAATGATTTCTAGACAATGATGACGATGATGATGATGATGGTGATGATGGTGATGACTAAAGTTGCAATAGATATTTGATTGGCTGGATGTCCATTTTCGCCTTTTTCTATCAAATATCAGAGCTTGTGACCATACAGTACGTGAGAGTTGTAACACATCAAAAGCAAGACCTCTGTCTTCAGAATAACCCATCAAAAGAAGTCCCAAACCAATCCCAAGGATTACTCATGTTATACTGCAAGATTTCTGAGTATTGAAGTTTAAGGCTAACCCTCGCTGCTACTTGGAGCTGACAATTTGTGGAGATATCTAAGAATGTGGTTTTAAATGGTAAGTTAAATAGGCAGGGATTGTCCCTGCATTGACTAACATATATATTGGCAGCTTCATATACCTCATCAATACAAATCAATACAGTTGGGAGTGTCTCCTTTGTACCTGTCCTTAAAGAAGCGTCGAAAGCCAAAGGCCACCAGCTTCAGAGAGGCCTCGATCACAAAGGTGGAGGTGAAGAAGTAGTTGCAGTACTTCAGTGCAGTCTCCAGAGACTGGTATAGAGAGACACAGGGGTTGAAAAGGTTAGGAAAAAAAAGAATTTCCTGTGTTTCCATCTCTGATCTTAACTATAATGAACTAATGAATAATCATTTATTCTACCACAGTTCGAAGAAAAGCCACTTCTGTGTCCACAGTAAGATGCTGGACACTGATTTGTTGTTTAACTAAATACAAAAAAATCTTTGTATGAGTCGATCGAGAAAATAACAAAACAAGTAAGGATGAGAGTTGTTGTTCAGTGAATCTGTTCTGTCAATGTGAGAAAAATGTCTTGCCAATGGGTCTCTTTTAATAGAAGAGAGCTTAATTGAGACAGACAACTAAATTATGTCAGACTCTAGGGAGGAACAGAGAACAGACCACACTGGTATTTGAGTCAGACAGAAAATGACTATATGAATCAAAGGCTTGTAATGTCCAATACACAAGATTAAACTTTATTATTACAATCAGCAACCCATTTAAATAAGAACAAAAAACATATGCTAAGCTATGTATGTATGTTTATGTCATCAGTTCAAGTCAGTCCCAATAATATGTAGGCCCTATATATGAAAAAATCACCCTACAAATTATTACAATTGTGTCTTACAGCTATTTGTTATACAGACATATTATTAGTCAATTATTTATGGGGAAATATACTTGTTTTGTTGCTGAGAGTTGAGAAGACTCATGTCAGTCTTATGTCTGTATTGTGAATATGAAGCTTATGCCAGCAGCAGATTAGCTTAGTTTAGCTTGGATAGTAGCAAGGACAACCTCTGGTTTTACATTTTGTTTTTAAGATATGAGATATACCATGTTAATTAGTGAGCTTTAAGGGGGATGGTAGGCAGATTTGTATTTTTTATCTTTGGACTGAGCCAGGCTAGGTGTCTCCAGTCTTTATGCTAGGCTAAGTTAACTGGCTGCTGACTGTAGCTTCATAGTTAACATACAGACGTGAGAGTGGCATCGGCCTTCTTATCTAACTCTTCACAAGAAAGCAAATAAGCATACATTCCTACAATGGTAAACAATTTCTTTAACTTGGCCAACCACAATTAAGCTCAGCAAGGTAGACTGTCACTTAGTATTCATTAAAGTTTGTGCTTTAATAAATACCAAGTTAGATAGGATATTGTGTTATTGATTTGTAATACTCATGGATGTGAAACACTGAAATCAAAAATTTGAGAAATGTAATGTTTATTTTAATACATCAATACTGAATCTAATAAGTGTGTTTTCTTGTCAGATTATTGCAGGGTTATACATTTAAAGATTAATTTCAAGGTAGAGCTGCTCTGGAGACAAAAATAATCGTATTGGTTGACTTTCTCAAAATCCTCAATGTATGAAGTCAAAGTATCATAGTTTTTAATAGCCGTGGTTTACAAACAGACATTTGAACAGCCCTGTTCAGCTTGCAGCAACAGTGCTAAACTATATGATAGCGTTTAAGCTAGTTATCTAACTCAACTATCTTGTTTTGGCTTCATTTCAGTGTTATATAGCTATAAAATCTGTAGGTCTTTGACTGTAGCATCGCATGTGTGGGTGGTAGCTTTAGACGTCACTGGCAGCTCAAATAATTGTTGACTTGGAATGTCAGCATTGGTAAAAGCTGGCGCAAACAGGCTGCAAAGGTAAAGCTGACTAAAAATAATGAGCTGTGTAGGTTGTCTGTGTGCAGTAAGCCACATAAGCTGCTAATATGTTATAGCTTCAGCACAAGAATAATGCTTACGATCAGTGAAGTCTTAGTTCAACACAGACCCAGCAGCCTCAGCCTCCAGACAAAACAAGTCACATTTAGCCTCCATGAGCATATAGGCCTCAGAGAAAAGTATAAGGATTTACTATATCTGGTGGAACAGCTCTGTTAAAGGTGCAGTAGGCAATATTTCATTATTGTTTTGTTTTAAATAACACATTTCAACCAGTGCATGTCACTAACAATATGTTATTGAAGGGTGCCTTTAAAAAAATCTGCTTGTGAGTGCCTGTCCTGTGTGCTTATCAACCAGAAGGTCATGGGTTTGACCCCGGACTCTCCCAATCACCTCCTCACTTGTAAGTCGCTTTGGATAAAAAGCGTCTGCTAAATGTAATGTAATGTATTTCGTTTAAAAAAAAACTGCACCTGGTTCTAATCAAACAACCAATCAGGGTTAGTTAGCATGTAAGTAGCCAATCACAGCAATTCTGTACAAATTGTATTGACTTGAAGCGATCAGCTAGAGAGTGACGGACTGACTATAGGAGTTGTTGGAACTAAAGAAACAAAGTTGTACAGTGATGTTACAAAATGTTCTTCCTTCAGATGGGGGGTTTCTTACATCTGAGTCAGACTCAAGTAGAATAGATGCTAGTTTGCTATAACGTTTGACAACGCACTTCAAGTTCAACAAAATTAGTTCATTGAATGATGAATTTGTGCATCTCTGCCTCAAAAAAAGACAACAACATTTACATAACTAATACCCCAATCTGCCCGATTGTTTATTCCGGCACGTGGATATATGTTTTGGTTATTGGCAATATTTGCTGCTGATTCACAGCAGCAGGTTGGCAGCCTGCCTCTGGGAGTGCCCACTTAAAAAAAAAAAAAGAAAGAAAAAAAGGGCTCTGCCCAGATGGTGCATCACCAGCTACTCAGAACCCCTTAAACAAGTCTGCTGTGTCTGTTTCACTCCAACACCCCTCCATCACCATCAAGAAGCAGGGTCACCTGTGGCTGGCTGTAGTGCTCCAGAGACATAGTGATGACATTGATACAGATGATAAAGGTGATGACCAGGTCCAGGTAGTGGCTGGTACACAGAGTGTGGATAGCCAACCGGGCTGGACTGTATGACGCATAGTAGGGCAGCTTCTGGGCCTCTGCAGAGAGGAAGAGTAAAGAAGAGAAAGGTAGAGAAAGAGGAAGAACAAGGTAAAGAGGGATTGGTGAGAAGGCAGGAAAAAGTATTGATGGAAGGAATAGACAGGTGTTAGGTGTGGAGGAGAAGGGAGTAGGAGGAGATGTATGGGAAAATGAAGGCACACAATCGAGGAAAAATGAGGACAAGAGGGAAAGGAGAGAGAGGCAGATATTTGATTTAAGAGAACGCAACGCAAGGTGCAAACAGAATATTAACATTTAATGATTTATTTATGCCACAAGGGGTGAAAAACGAGGGGCAGAGCAAATGAAGATAAGGCGATAAAACTGGGAGATAATATGAAAGGCAAAAGGTTTGATGAACGGGAGAGGGAGGTTAAGTAGTTTTAAATGAGTTGTATTAATGATGCTAATTGATATCATTGAGGTGATATAAAAGTCTTTCCAAAGCTTCAAGAATTACTTGTTTTATTTTACATATTAATTAACTTGCTGGATTACATTTTATTATGAAGTGGCAAACATTTATGAGAGAAGAAATTAGAACTTTATATCAATATATATGATTACTGTGTATTTAATGTAGTCCTGTCTTCCTCTTCTCCACTTTTTTTCTCTAGATTTATCGATTCCCTCCTCCATCGTCCATTCCTCCCTCCACTCAGTCTTTGCTCCCCCCCTCCCCTCCCAGGAGGTTTATGTGTCCATCTGTCTATCTCAGTCCCATCTATCTTTATTTCTCCCTGACTCTCCCATCCATCTTCCTTTTCCTTTTCTTTCCTTCCTCCTCTCCAAACTTTTTTCCATTTCACCCCAATTTTTTTTTTTTAATCCTTCTCCTCTTCTTTATGCATTTTTCATCTCTCCTTTTTGTGCTTCAAAGCCTCTACTCATCTCTCTGCCATTTTCCATTCTCAGCATTCTCATTCATCCCTCACTTCTTTTTTCCCCTTCTTACTTCTCCTCTTCTTCTCCATTCGCCGCTGGCGTTTCTCCTCACGTCTTTTGGCCTCCTCCACCTCCTGGTGCTGGCGACACTTGTGGAAGTTCTCCACCACGACACCCACGAACATGTTGAGGACGAAGAAGCTGACGATCAGGAGGAAGGAGATGAAGTACAGCAGCATCCATGGATTGTTGTTGGTCACCGGCTGGAGGAGAGGAAGAGTCGGGAGAACAAAGTAAAGAGGAAGGAAACAGAGAGCAGGGAAAGAGAGATGAGGCAAGGAACTACTGGGGAAATGCTAGAGTAGGTAAAGAGACGTGAGGAAGACAAAAGTAAACAGTAACAGTAAATACAACAGGAAATTAGGTAAGAGAGAGATGGGGAATGACTCGAACAGTGGACGTTAAGTTCATGGTCGGCTCTTCCCCCCCCCCCCACACACACACACACACAAATGGGTTTCAAATGGGATGAAAACAGTGAGTAACCTGGAGAGGAAAACATGGCAGAGATAACAAAATTGCATTTGTTGTAAAATGTGAAAGCAGAGTTTCCACAGGTTTACTTGCTTTATAGGTTTTGATAACACTAATAACTACTATGGGAGGGTATGGTTGGTTAGCTTGTTTGTAAAAATTTACATATTTGTTTGTTTGCGTCATTGGATGACATCACTTCCAGTCAAGTCAAGTCATGTTAGGGTTTCCTGGTTTGGTAGAAAAATGACAAACAACACATGTCTCCACTTGCATCCTATATGCATCATAGAGACAATGCCGTACATTTATTTATTTAACATTAGACATGTTAAAGAGCATATATTAGTATTAATGTAGTCAAAAGCTATGTTTGACAAGTCATTTAAAATGGTTGACTTGCAAATGTGTACAGTGTATTTCAGAACACAGATACTGAATCTTTTTGATTTGTTTATTTACAGTTTTCACCAGCATGTTAATGAAGGACAGTAAATGCTCAACCTTGCTAAGTCAGAGTTTCCACACACTGCACAAGAACATTTCCAAGAAAATTTGTATTATTACGCCTCTTCCAGTCTTCCAATTAACCAAGCCACTCCACATCCGTACAGTCCCAAAAACCTGGAGCTGCCACCGATAAGAGGATGAAAAGAAAGGAAAAGGAGACAATGTAAAGAAATGATCTGGATGATTGGGTGTGGAGGTAGTTATTGCGGGGAGTCATTACAAAACAAAAATCAAGTTCAGGTGCAATAAAACCAGAGATGAGAGTCAGATTTTCAATTTGGAGGAGTGTTGAAATTACAGGGTGGAGTGCAAATGGGATTAGTCATTCAGAGCAATGTTGGGCTGCAGTGAGGTTTCTCTCCCGGAGGCGGGGAACCTGAATCATCCAGAATAATGCCTCTCTCTCTCTTAAATAGATTCCCTAATAGATTTTGAACTAAAACCAATTCTAAAAGGAATCTGTTCACTTTGTAGCCACTTTCAAAGACTAATTTGCATCGTACCATTGGACATTGACGTCATTTGTGTAAATGTGCACATCATTTGTGAGGTGAAAGGGAACTTTACTGACATTCTAAGCTTCTATGAACCAATGCTTTATAATTCCTTTTCTTACATGTGCTAAGCCCACACAGAGGCAGTTTGGAATCATGGGTCCAAGCCTGGCCACCAGGCGCCCACCTGCAAGTTCTCCTCTCAAGCCTTGCCCAAGGAGGTGACTGCATTCCTTATAGTCCTATTATAGCCTCTTAATATCAGTCTTCTTTTCAGATTGTGAGTGAGTGGATATTACCAAGTGAAGCAGTTTACATTTGCCAATATGATGGAATATGATATCATCAGGCAGGTTGTTGCAGCATCAAAACCTAACTTTCCTTTACAGGGTGTTTTGGGCTCATTTGACCTTGTATTTGATAGACGACAGTACAGACTGAGAGGACATATTGGGAGAGAGTAACGTTTATGCTCAAACCGAATTACTTTTTACGACGTGTTGTCTGAACACACATTGAAAGTGTTCCGAATGGCCACGCTCAAAGGCGTGAAAAGCTGGCTGTCATAGAGATCAGAGATTTGTTGTACCTAAACAATATTGTTTGATATATTGTATTTAAACAATATAATTAGAACATGAGATAATGGAGCACATGTGTGAATGTTGTGTGAAATTGTCGGACACCCATACCCAATCCAACATCTGAAAGGTTGGGGGTTTTGAAGATATTCCACCAACAGAAGAGCAGTTCCGATGGAGTGTACTGACAACTTAAAGGAGATGACATGCAGCAAATGTCCCCCAGCTGGAGTCTTAGACCACCAGTCCATCCTGTGTTAGCTCATCTTTAAGAATGAGGTTGAAGAGTAGATATTCTTCTATCAGAGCTAGTTGAGGGGGTTTGGTGATCTGATTAGGATGCCTGCAGGACGCCTCCCTGTGGAGGAGTTGTGGGCACATCCAATTAGATGGAGATCCCTGGGGGGCCAGAAGGACGGATATCATATCCCATCTGGTGTAGGAATGTGTTGGATTCCCTAGAAAGAGCTGGAAGATGTCGCTGGAGATCTAGACACGTGGGCTACTTTGCTTAGTTTTGTCACTGCAAACAGATGGTAAATACAGATACAAGACTTTCTGTGTGTCAGCATGTGACTGTGTGTTTACACAAGTTTCTACCAGTGCTGTATATGCCTGCAATATGTGTCTATTATTACCTGCTGGTCTATCCCCACTGCATCAAGTCCATGGTACATGATGTTGACCCAGCCGTCTTTTGAGGCCAGCACAAACAAGGACATCAGAGCCTGGAGGACACACACACAAAACATACACAAATCCACAAAATTAACAAAACTACTTGATGCTCCTGATTATTATTTTCACAGAACTTACCACACATGACTTTAGACAATATAACGAAGCAACAATTTTGTACCCAAAACTGTTATAAATCATCTACAGTATCAATCTTACTTTGTCTTTTTGCTCATACATTTTTTTTGTGACGCATTTGATACTAAGTGCTCATTGCTGTAGTGTTTGGCCATGTCAACAATGCAGATGTTTGGTTTATTTGTTCCAAACAAGCTGCTGAACTTCAAACACTTCCTGTAAGTCAGACTTTTACCACAGTTCAGAATACACGTTAAATTACTATTATCTATTATTTACCAATAATAGAATTGATCTATATCTATATTTAAATAGATCATTGCTATGTTTTTAGTTGTTTAATGTTTGAAAAAATATATTTTTTAAGTCATAAACAAAAAAATAAACCTAGATTTTAGACATTCCTTTTGTAATGTGTAGTTTACTATATGTTTTTTAGTTGGTTTCTTTGCACAACACATAGGAGAAATTCCATCCTGTAGAGCGGCCTAATCATTGTTATAATTTGCATGTATATGTGCCCTATTGTTTGTGTTCACATCCAGAGTTAATATGTTCAAAACAATTGGGACAGAATGTATTTTCTTTCCTCTTGTACCTGTCCGAGGTTGTCAAAGTTGTATTTGTGGTGAACCCATCGATAGTTGGCAGCCAGACAGTCAGATTTGTTAGTAATGTTTTTCACATCGAAACCCACACAGTAGTAGAACTTTCCTTTGAAGAGCTGGGAAGGAAAACACACACACACACACACACACACACACACACACACACACACACATAGGGAAATAAGAGACAGAGGCACGTAAAGATTTTGAGGAAGTCATGACAACACTTGTGCGTAGCCATTTCTTTCATGCAGCTTTTGAAGTAATTTCATAATTAGCGTCTGTAACTGCTGTCTGGATAAAGCCTAGCTGTAGATTCCAAAAGCACTTGATATCAGCAGTGTAGTTTTCCTGAAGATGTTTTTAATTCTCAATCACATTGAACACATCAAAGAGGGGGTGAGTAAAATAATGCATAATGGCGAATGCAGATAGAATAAAAACGTGAAAGGGGAAGAACAGGATGGGACTGACAACTACATGCAAAAGAAAATATACAGGACTGCACTGATGAAATAAAGGTGGGAAAACGAAGTCATCTTTACGTCTGCAAGAATTATGAACTATAGATTTAGGGCTACATCTGCCTGTGTCCTTAAGTCCTACAGTGAATTCCAAAATGTACAGGATCATTATATGACCATGTGCAGAGCCAAACCCAGTATTATACTTATTGTTTGTTTTGGCTGAAAGCGTTTGTGCATGGAGATGTGTTACCATTACACTGCTTCCTGTTGGATTTTGCTCTAATTAGCCATCTTAGCCCCGCTGTGAGAACGTGATTTCATTTGTGGCTGCAAACAGAGACACAGCCTTATCTCATGTTTTGTTTATGTTTAGTTCCATTTCTTGGTTTTAGTTTTAGCTTTAGATGGAAGTTAAGAGCATAATTGTTGCCCAGAAAGCATATATTTGACCCACTATGTATCTCATACCTGTGTGAGCATAGTGGTGGCTGTGTTGGTGTATACGCTCATACATTGTTAAAGGCTTGTGAGATCCTCTGATTAATAAAAAACAAACACAAAGGTGAAGAACATATGAATCCATATTTAATGGTGTTTACCTGAACGCCAAGAATGCCAAAGATGATGAAGAAGGCGCAGCAGATGAGCACGATGTTGCCGATAGGCTTGAGGGACGTGATGAGGGTCTCAACTACTAGCTTCAGCCCTGGAGCCCTGCTGATCACCCTGGAGAACAGAGGGAAAGACGCATAGAGAAAGAAAGACAAAGAGAAATCAAAAGAGAAAGATTAAGACATGGTAGTTTCATAGAATCCATGGTTGAAAAAGTCAAAAAAACATCATTACCAGAAACAACAATAAAAGGGGCAATTGTGTAGTGCAATGTAATGCCATAAACATGATTTAGCTTTAGCAACAAGTTCAGTTTTAAATGGTGATTAAAGTAAAGTACACGTTAAAGTAAAGTATTAACACATTTGTAATAGTTTAAAGCAGGGGCGTTTTAAAGTAAGACTGTAGGCTTCTCCTCAGATAAAGCTTGGAAAAAGCCCCCTCTCACCCCCCTTGGTTTACTTTAATTTGCTTAATTCCTGGATGTCTATGGGGATCATGATTATGTTATTTGATCCCAAAGACTCAATAATTGAGCAAAGAAAGCCTAATCGCAGTTTCACACAACTTCAGACTACACCAAATACATAAAAAAAGGTCTGAAGGCATTTATTGATTCCCCAAAACTACTGTATCTCATAAACCAAATCACACACATTAAGGCTATTCTGTGCGATCTCCTTTTGATAACTAAAGTAACAACTCATTTAAAATGTTTAACTTCCATTCACTGAGGCTCCCCAGAAAATGTCTGCCTCCCACTTTGAAAACCTCTGGTTTAAAAAAAAAAGAGCTCAGTCTGTATAAGAGAAACACTGTGTAGTAACATTGTGCATTTGTGATAATGACATACAGCACAGGCTGAGTTCATTCAGACCTAAAAGGACCTTAGTTTAATGTAATTTGAGCTCTTCTTCACCCTAGTTCACCAGCTGCTTCTATGTCAGCAATTTTCTTAACTGCCCTGTCAGATAATGTTGACCACTAAGTGGTTAAACACATATGTTAAACCAGTGGTTCCCAACCCGGGGAATCTGAAACCCCCAAAAGGTCACAAGATAAATCTTACTGTGTGTCATGAAAGCAATTTTACTTTACAAAATCAGATTTTTTCCCATAGATTTCTCTGATCTTAGCTTTTTACTCTGTAGTTTAATTGCTCACAGTTCACACACATACTGTATTTAACCTGTGTCTAAGAGGGGCAAGTTGGGGAACACTGTCTTAAATGCATAATAAATACTGCAATATAGATAGAAGAATACCATTCAATTCAAAACAGCAGAAATATGCAGAAAACTTCAAAATGGTTAGTTACTGCGAGTAGCCGATTAGCAAAGCACAAATAGTGGAAACAGCTAGCTTGGGTCTTTCTAAGGGTAACAAAATCCACTTACCAGCACCTCTAAAGCTCACTAATTTATACATTATTTCTCGTTAGTTTTCTCCATATTAAAACCGAAATGTAAACATTTTAGGGGGTTATGTGCTGGATTAATTCTTGGCTGGGACCAGTAACTGGAGTCTCAACTGGTTGCCTGGCAACTCCACAGAGAGCAGGTGAGGTGCTGTTAGGTGGATTTTATGACTTTTGAACTGAATCAGGCTAGCTGTTTGCCCCTCCAGAATGTATGCTAAGCTAAGCTAAGCATCTGCTGGCCGTAGCCTCATAATTAACATACAGATATGAAAGTGGCATGGATCTCCTTGATAAAATACAAGGCAAAGAAGCAAATTTCCCAAAATGTCAGAACAAAAAAATGACAGTTTGTCCTCCTAACCTGAGGGGGCGTAGCGTCCTGAGCAACCTGAGAACACGAAGAACCCCCAGGATCTTAGCCCCACCCGCCATTGACACCACAATGTCAATCAGAGACACGAACACGAGGAAACCATCTAGAATGTTCCAGCTGCTCCTTAGATAGGCTTTCTCCCCGAGGTACAGACCCATGGACACCACCTGGAGAGATGAAGGGAGAGAGATGCAGACTCCCACACAGGTATTGCAACAGTGGCCAGATGTGCACGCACGCACACACACACACACACACACACACACACACACTCTTTGATATTCAGATTTCTTATTTAGCTTCTCAAACAGCTATTTTAATTCTTGTGAGCTGCTTTCTTGAGGAAAGGAGAGGAGACGAGGAGAACAGACATTTGAAAATCACAAAGATGAAAGGTGAAATGAGAAGATGTTATGTGATTGAGGGAGAGATAAATCCAAGAGTTACATTTCCACTGAGTTGAAAGAAGGGAAGGATGAGAAGAAAGACGAGCAACAGCTCCTAAACCCCAATTAGAGAGTGAATGTTCGAGGAAGGGATATGGAATTACAGACAAGGAGAGGAATAAAGGAAAAGAAGAGAGAAGGGGAAAGTAAAGGCGATTAAAGGAAAGCAAGTCTACTGGACTGGACTTTCTACTAACGCATTCACATTCAATATACTTCATGGTGTTTGTAATGATGAATCCACAGCAGAATCTAAGTCCTGTGGATTTGTTTGTGCAGTTAACCAGCTTTTATGTTGACAGTGGATTTTGCTGACGGTGCCCTAACTGTGGAAAATGTCTATGATTTAAATTGAAGAAGAATAATTCAAGGAAAAGATTTACTCTGCTTAAATTACTGTATTTTTGGACTGCTGACATTGCACTGTGCCACTTCAGCAGTCTGCCCCACATCCTCTTAAATCAGACACTTCTACACTTTAAACTCAAAGATGTCTGGCCACACAAAACATATAGAAGATACATAATATAGTGTGTTGTTGTGACTGGAGCTGTAAACATCAGTTTTGTCTTATATTTGTAGTCTGTGACCTTCTAGCTACAGCTGGTTGGGAGACCTCGCTCACTAGGCAAGCCCTAATGGGGATTGAACCAGAAAGGGAGGAGGAGGAGGAGATTATTCTGGAAAGAAAACGAGGGTATGGACTAGGTCGAGGAGATTAAGGAATGAGAGGCTGAAGGCGGGGGCGGAGGAAAGAGGCTCAAAGAGAAAAATAGAAAGTTTTGAAATCCAAAAGAGTTGGGTGAGGTTGGAGGAAAAGTTGCATGGCAGATGTTTCGACATAATTTGACCCCTTGGTGTGGCTGTCATGTCGAAACAGAGATGCAGCGGGTTTGTCTGCCTTGTTCGGCACAAAATGCCACCAGAGACAGCGGTGCAATGATGGAAAACTCTCAAAAAAGGTGGCATAAGTGGTGATGGTATTTGTGCCTCTGTTTGGGAACAAAATAAGGCAATGAACATGTATTGAATAGTCTAATATGTATCAAGTAGTCAGCACCCATAGGCTTGAAAGGAGACCCCAACAAAATAAAAAAATCACTATGTTATCTTAGTGTTACGTGCCAGGCCATGGCAAGGGTGTGGTCTTCTGTCCCCTGTCACAGGAGTCCTGTAACAAGGGCTTTAACCAGGATCTAACGAGAGAGAGAGAGAGAGAGAGAGAGAGAGAGAGAGAGAGAGAGAGAGAGAGAGAGAGAGAGAGAGAGAGAGAGAGAGAGAGAGAGAGAGAGAGAGAGAGAGAGAGAGAGAGAGAGAG